>AYJT01079446.1:0-12831 GCA_001278415.1 Ocimum tenuiflorum | reverse complement strand
TCGGTGTTTTTTTGCTTTAGGGATGGAAGACCTGACCACTATTTCTCCCTCTTTCCTTCTTTTCGGCCGTAAACTTGCACAGGCACATTGATAGGTATAAATCAATTTATAGAGCATTTTAAGAATTAAAGGTATTTCTTTAAAAAAAATGAAAAAATCATCAATTTTTCTTTAATCTTTTAGTTAAATAAAATGCCTCAGGATATCGACAATAATATCATCTTTTTTCCCCCCAAAAAAACTTCACTTTATATAAATTTCAGATCAATAATAAAATAAGTTCCTCAATTGTTTGATTAATTTTTGTATAAACAATTAAATATGAAGTGAGAATAATGTTTTCCTAATTTTCAATATTTAATTCGGAGACGGGACGGATTAGAAAAAAAGAAGACAATATAGCATGCGTATTAAAATTAAACTGTAGTTATCATCACTTCAAAGCACGATAAAATAAAATCAAAATTTTGGAGTTTCTATTCTATTTTTATATAAAAGAAAATATAACCTCACAAAAATGTTGAGTGAATTTTCGTATACATGCATGTTTCCCTTTATAAATACTTTTTAGGTATATATCTTCAAGGAAAAAGTGATTGATTTTTTTTTCATTATAGAGAACAAAAAATTAAATTACACCATCTTAAGATAGAAGAAAAAAAAAAGTATCGGTACACTAACGAGGGAAAAGAGGAATTTAATACGGTTAATTTATCACTTTAACTTTGGAAAGTCTTTGGTAGTGAACAGTTATATTATATTACGAAAATGTTTGGTCTTATTACAAAAAATATAAGAAAAACTAATGCAAGTATTTGGAAATGTTTGATGTTGTTGGAGGTTTGACGCAAAATTTCAAACAATTGTGAAATCGATCGATTCAGTTAGACTATATAAAGCTGCCTTGTTTGAGTCTGTGATTGAAGGTATTAAGTTATTAACTAAGGCCTTATAAACTGCGAATGCAACACAATGTTTTACTAATCTTACAATCACAGCACATTTTTTAATCTTGGAAATTATAATTTATTTTCTAAAATTTTTGCAATCATAACATGAAAATTATCTGAATACTTTATTTCCAAAGAAATACTGACTGAGCGTGATTTTTTTTTATAGACGTTGCTCCAAGCAGATGCAATTTCGTAAACATTGGTGGCAACTGGTCATAAAAAAATGTGTAATAATTATAAATGTTTTATAAGTTGCTGAAGTTTAGAAAAATGAGTTAGAAATACAAAATGAATAAAACTTGTATTAATGCTATAAATTAATAAATAGACGCTAATATTGGGAGAGTTAGAATTAATAATATTGACTATTGTTTCCGGCAGGAATTTTGGATGGGGATCGCAGTTGAGAGTTGATGATTAATATGCATAAATGAGTCCTTAAATTCATCCCACCTACCAAACGCATGCTTGCATTTGCATCGCGGTGTGGTTCTGAAAATATGAATTTATAGTGAATGAAATTGATATGGTAAGAGAATGAAATCTGCAATGAGTGATTCTCAAAGTCTAATCTGAAATCATCATCTAGGCAATACATTTCCCATCAACCAAAAGGCAAAAACCCATGCTTCAAATTTAAGCTGAGGTCTAATATAATTCTCAAGTATTTTCGATTTCATATTATCTGAATTGAATTCGATAGGAAAAATAAGGACGCCGTCTAACCAACTTATATGTTGAAATTCAATGCGTGTTACATCACTTAACAATTCTTTACTATTATTTCATACTATACATGATGTTGGGATTTTACAAAATTCATTAACATGTCCATACAAAAGTATTGCAAAGGTGGCATATTCATAGCTTAATTTCTAGAACTCCCAACTTTTTTATTAGTTTTTAGGGCCATGCATGTTGCCAAAATTCCAACTCCACTTTTGACACCCCACTCCTTGCCCTTTTTCTTTTTCATTTATTTAATCAAAAAAGTGTCGTTATCGGCCTCTATTGCAAAATATTTCACAATCCAATATGCGAAATCTACTTCCAAAAATTCATTATGTGCATATAATAATACTTCCACTTTTCTAAATCATCGAAATTGATCAAACAATGAAAATAACCGGCACTGTACTACACTATTCCAAACCGGAACCAGCCCTTGGCATGCCCATCACTACTACTCGTAAGATTAAGGCAACTGAATAGTTTTGCAAAGGAATGAACTAATGCAATTTCTGCTGTTACCTTCAAATTAAGATCCCTTTACACACATGAATAAAATGAAAACTACATAACTATAGCTCTTTATATTATTATCTTCTGTACACACTCCATATGATAATTGACCAAGTCTCATACTGGAAATGAAAACTATTATCTAATTTACAGAAATCAACATCCGCATGCAGGCATGCCATCTCCTAACTTTCACAATAGATTACGCATATATTTTAAAAGCCTTGAGATGGTTTTAATCCATACATTAAGCCACAAATAATGATATGCAACCTCATAAACAAAATTGCACAAAAAAACAAAGCTCCAACGACCACACACATTAGTAGATTCAAGTCATAAAATGCTAAATTCAAACACCAAGAAAAACAAGCATATAACTTCATTACCATCTACCAAATCACGAGTCTAGTGAATACGGTAGGCCGTATCCATGATTAAAAGTGGGAAAGGAATGTGAAAAATTATCAGTCAGAATCGTCCTTAGACTGACAAACAGGAAGGTAATAAGTATCCAACTGCCAGTACTTATGTTTCACACCCTTCCAGGTTTCTTCTCCTAAACAGTCCTTCACAGGTAAGGGTATCAACTGTGTGGTGTAACCCAACATCTCAAGTTCCAAAGATACTAACTGACAGTAAACAACATGAAAGAAGGGATTACCCCCGCACAGTCCGTTGAAGAATGAATATATTCCGCCTGGCTTCAATAATTGCGGAAGATGTTGATGAAACTCTCTCATATCTTCATAATATTCCCCATAGGTGTCAAAGAATATCCCTGAAAAAAGGTAGAAACTTTAACAGGGGTTGTTTAAGTAAACAGTACTAGCTTTTACATTCGAAAAAGTAGATACCATCATATGATTCCAGTTGAGGGAGGACATCCTGCCAGCGGCCAAAGACTATCTTCACGTTCTTCTTCTCACCCCACCCAGTTTGAAGCATGCGATTGTATACCTCTGGGTGAGCTTCAACAATGGTGTGTGACAGAGGTGAATATTGCTGAATGGCACTGTCAACAAGACCCATGCCAAATCCAATGTTCAATATGTGCCCACCTCCTGAGCAAACGGCTTTAGCATGAGCTTCCATTAATGGTCCTTCCCAGGCCATCATAACAGCCTTGCTTTCTGCATCCATTACTTTATCCTCACTAAATGAAACTCGCTCATCCAAGTAATCGCCATGAGGATTGCCCTTTTCATTGTTCTTCCTTGCTATGGTTCCAAGAACTAATTCAGCTTGAATCCCTATAAATAATCAAATATGTTTACATCAATACAGAAATGTTGCATAAAAAGAATAGTGGGATTCTTTTATAGAAAAAAAGGTTGAAGGAAAAGACACCGGACAGTAAATACACATAAAATGGTTAAAGTGTAAAATGACAGGTGAGAAAGGTATTGTTGCTACTACTAAAACGAACATTTTATTAGAGACCCAATATCGTGAAAGAAACTGCAACTATGAGCAAGGAACAAGAATCATGCTTATTGCATAATGAACGATTTCCTCTTTAAAGAAATTTGCTTTATGCGGCAGAGGGAAGGTGGATTTTTTTGGCAGATCATACAACAACAAGATTGAGGTGAAAATACAAGAACATATGCATCTATGGGGCGAACTGATTGCATATTGATATTGGTATTAGGCAGAATCAATAGCTTTTATGCAGTATAAAATGAGACTAAAGCGGAAGCAAATTATACTGATTTTCTTCAACACCAGGGAAATTTAATGTGGACAGTTTATTATGATAAAATAGCAGCTTTTATATAAGAAAATAACATCCCAGACTCAGGTCAGAAAAATATAGCTCCCATGTGTGGGTACAGCCGTAAACATCTTTTAATCGTAAGAATATTAAATTTAAGTCACCAATATGCGAAAATGCAGCAGTTCATCACTAAGTGGGAGCATACATGATCATACTCAAAAATGGAGCAAAGTTAAAAATCTTCAATTTATTACCAAATAGATAAAAAAAAGAACTCTTTCCTCTTCTAATTGCATCTCAACTGGCATATCAGAAAGAAAGAAATATCTGATTTTCATTATGCTGCAATTGATACATATGTAATTTACTTCTTTCTGAGTTATCAAAATAAAATAACTCGTCCAGTTACGCATTTTAATACCAGCTTCCTCCTACATCAAATCAAATGAACACACGCACTGACAATGGAAAATTAAGCAAATACGAAAAGAGACGAAAATTAAGCGCAATCGACAGACCGGCATTAAGCAGGATGTCGAAGGCGGATTGATGGCCGTTCTCCATGGCGAAGTCTCCGGCAGAGAGATTGGAGGGGGATAGAGCGTTCCACGGAGCACCTCTATCGAGGAGAGCTTTGAGCACCTCCGAGTGGCCATTTCTGGCGGCGTGCATCAGCGGAGTAAGGCCATCCGCGTCGAAGTAGGTGACATCAGCTCCAGCTTTAATCAGAGAATTAACTCTGTCGATTTCGCCATCTCGCGCAGCCTCACAAAGAGATTCTTCTTTGTTCTCCGCCATAATCGCGCCGCCAGCTTAAACCCTTCCTGCGCCGTCAGTTTTAGGAAGAGGGTTAAAGATTGCGATTTGTTTGCCTTTGTATTGTGTGACGGTTTTTTTATTCACAACCGCCAAACCGGATTTGGATTGTGATGGAATATTCCGAATGAATTAGGATTCTCAAATATCTCGATTGAATGACCAAAAAATTTAGAGGGGCTAATGTTAGACCGCCTAAATTATTTCGACAGTTTGATTTTAAAATTTAAATTAAATTTGAATTTGAATTTAGGATCCAAATATGTATGAGTTTAAATTGATGAAAATGAACTAATTAGATCTATCTAAATGGCCGTCTAACACAAATTTCTAAAAAAATTTTTGTTAAGGTGAATGAAAGGAAAAATTGAAGTATTTTGTGATGGGTTTTCCAATAAAGTAGAGCCCTCAAACATCTCGATTGAATGATTATTTTTTTTAATTGAGGTGGATGAAATAGGAAATCGAAGTTTACCATGAAAAACTAGAAAAGCAAATTGTGAATTAAAAGTATTTATGGGGTGGGGAAAATTTATAGTGATGTTGTGGACAATGTCCACCACATCCATGTGAGGTATTGGGTAGCATAGGATTTCTCCCATAGGTGGTAGCATAAATAATGCATATCCCTCTTCAACCAGTGAGATCTCTCTTTTATAATACAAAAACCCTAATTTTACAAGGTGTTTTACGTTTTGGATTGCAACAATTCATATTTTCGATCCATTCCAATGTCAGGCAAACTCTATCTCCAAACAGTAGATATGTGATGAATAAAATGACTCCGCCACGGGTATTATTGATTGTATGACTCAAATTTATTCATATTTTATGTACACTGGTTTTTTATGTGATAAACTCGACCCCCAATTATATATGTCAGTGTTGCGTTGAAGTAATTGTAGTATTTCTATGTAAGTATTTACATAAATTGTCCGACAATGTATATGTGAAAGAGGTAGAATTAGACATTATTCATATGAATATGATAGAATTTCCAATTTCAGGGAAACATCAATTGTTCATGACACCAAATTGAAGAAATTATCAACGAACTGTCCCTACAATATAATTTTCTAATTAAAAAAGATGTACAACTATTTTGACCGGTTACCACAAACCAAGCCAGCCACCAAGAACCGACTACGACATCGTTTCCTTCAGAGTTCAGATAATTGGTAGAAAATCTGTCCTTTCCCCGCAGCTGCAGCTCCACGATTTCATCATTAATCTACAAATTCCAGAAAAAAAAAATTGCCTTTATTTCTAGATTCTGCTTTCTCTTCCGTTGTTTCCGATTCGTAGAACATATCTATCAAATCGCTTTTAGGGATACGGGTTGATTAACGCCAGCTAGGGTTTTGTTTTTTCTTGTATTCTTTGCATCTTTCTTCTGCGCCATTTCTATTTTTGGTAATTTGCAAATTGTAATTTAAGGCCCTGTGATTTTCGGGAAAGGAAATGGCTACAACATTTGATAGATGGGAAAAGGATCCATTTTTCTCTGCTGCGGAGGATGTTCAGGAATCTTCCGACAGGTGCGTACAAGAATTTCACGGTTTCTTCACGTAGTTCTTGAATAAATGTTTTCTCTGACGGAATTATTGTTTCCTAGTGGTAAATCCTGTTATTTGAGCAATATCTGAGTTGGCGTCATTGATGGAATTTATCTGATTTGTTTGAAGGATGGAGTCAACATATAGAACATGGATTCATGCAATCAAGGATGCCTCCGATTCTTGGGATTTAGATGAGCTTCGAACAGATCTTCAAACAACTCTTGGCACAACCAAGTGGCAGGTGATTTGCTTATGCTGTACTCATTTAACTATTGTCGTTTCGTAAAATTCCGTTGTATAGGGTGCATTAGGTTTTTTTGGAAGTATCACTTCTTATAATGGTGTGAGTTCATGTATGTGAATTGTTCGTTATGCTGAAGAACTCTGATTTACTTATTCAATGGTTGTGGGTGATATGGATTGCAGTTGGATGAATTCGGGCGCGCGGTGAAATCAAGTTACCTGAGTAGGAGGTCGGCCGATGATGCAAAGGATAGACATCAGAATTTTATTCTTGCTATTGAAGATCAGATAAAAAAAGTTGAAGCATCTTTGAAAGAATCTGCAGTAAAACAAGGCAAGCCACCATTACCTTGGGTGCGGTTGGATGAGGGAGAACGAAACGAGCTTGCATTGTTTCTTTCAGGATCATCGTTATCTTCCAACAAAAAGATATTGGGAAAATTTCAAGGGCTGGGAAATTCGGGAGAGGGCAATCAACCGATGAATAATGAGTGTTCGAGGAGTTCATCTCATTTGGTTGAATTGGCTCAAGTGGAGGATAAGGGGGAGAAGTTTCTAGGTCATCGAAGGACAGCTAGTGCAAGTGCTGACATTGGCTCCTGGAAAATTATTTTAGCTGATGATGTTCTGCACGATCCATCACATGCATTTCCTGATCAACCCCCACGAAAGATACCTAGTTTTTCAGGATTTTTAAATAGCACGGAATCATCTATGTCTCAACTGAAGTGGTCGAAAAATGGTTACAACAAATTAGAGTCTACAGATATATCTCAAGAAACTGATGCTATGTTACCTAGAGCCGAGAATTTGACTAGAGTCAGTAATCAATTTTACTTGATAACTTCTAATATTACCTTTTTATCCTTGTTATACCTTTATTTAGTCGAGTTTTTGCTTAATTTGTGATAATTTCTGTTGAATATGAAGGGCATTAATGTGTGTTATGAGAAGCGTAAGAGTTGCCTTGATGGCTATGCCGATTACGACAAACAATGGTACGGTTGGTATGGTAGTATCCAGAGATTGCTTCAGAGATTCCAATACCATGTCCAATATAATCGGCCTGTCCGATTTATTTTGTCGACCATCCTCATACTCTGCTTAATTGGTGAGCCTGCTGATTAGCTTTTTATTATTTTCTATACAACAACGGTTTCATTTTTAGTAGATATTAAGTAAGAAACTTCGTATTGGACAACATTTGCAATCTGATTATGCATTTAGAGTTCCATTCCGCATTAGCATTACCCAGTATACTCAAAACATAAATGCCTCCTAAGATTCAACAAAGAACATTTTTAAAGGGTACTGGAACATGTACCAATGTAAAGTTCCTTTCCTCATTTTCAAAAAGAAAATGCTGGAATATGTATGTGTGGTTCTTTTTTCCTTTCAAAATGGAGTTACGTGCTCACTGAATACGTTATATGAGCTATCAGCCAAGTAGTATGGTTGTTTGGCCTTCTTTTTCCCTTCAAAATTGTGGTTTGACAGCATTTACTTGGTTTCTGATAACCAATCTGTAATAAGTTTGAGGCAACTGATGCACCTTCTCACCAAACACAGACTGCTAATCTTCTGATTGATTTCATCCCCACCCCTCTCCCTCCACATACGCACACAATCACCTTCGGCATAACCCTGCTATGATACGTCATGTAATGTTTCGATATTTACTAGTATATTTACATGAGTTTGAATGATATACATGAACCGTTTGATACCTCCAATACTGTTATCTGACATCCAGTTTTATTGTAATACTTTTTCATCTTGCAACAATATGTTCAAGACCATGAAAGTGCCATGTGTTCAATTGTTATTAGTTTACCTGACACTTTTTAGTATGATAACTTTGGCTCCAGACGATTTCTTGATTCTTTATCACTTGATAACATCTTGATATTGCTTCCTCTTTTATTTGTCTGATTAGAAACATTAGTTGCATACTGTTTAAGCCTGTCTGTTACTCCTAAATGGGTATATAATATTGTTATAGAAAATGATATTGTTACACTCATTATATTATCTTTTGCTGCAGTTTTATTGGCTTTGCGCGCAATTTAAGGGGGAGCTCTGTTTCTTCACCGTAATTTATAATTCATCTGCGGAAATCACAGATGATACACTAAATCCGTAGAATTATTTTGGTCAGAACTGTAATTTAGCATTAATGGTTGGTTTGGCAACACCACAACCACAAGTAGTCCCACTATCCAGATTAGTTTCTTCTGTCTGGGATTTTGTATTTCTACTGCTGGCTGGCTGATAAGGCTTGTATTTTTGGAGCAGTTGTTGTACCATTATGTTGTAGTATTCATCTTTGGAAATTTTTCTTTTTGTCTCATTGATCTATGGTTTGGAGTTGTGGGCATCTTTGTAAATTTATGTCATGGTTTATTTAGAAATATCGCAATTTTGAGATGTTTATTTGGAGTTCATAAAGTTGAAAATGGTTCAATATTTGAGATCAATGTCCATGGTTGTTTTCTTTCAATGTTACCAAATTCTAAGCCCGTATATTTCTACAAAAATTCCTGACCATAAACCAAAAATACTTCAAATTATTGAAATAGAAGAAATTATGCATTCGTGTAGAAATAGCACAAACATAGCTGCTATAATATATATTTCCAGTTGATGGTGCCCAGTTATCGTGGATCATGCATTAGACTAGGCTTGCCCCCGCAGCAGTTTTATGATTTATTATAATATATTAGTCTTCTTTTTTAAAGTTGTTAAAGAAAATCTCTTTTAATGACAAAAACATATTCGATTAAGCATCTTTCGTAATGTCCAAAAGATATTAGTACTCCATAAAGAATCTGAAGCCAGTAGTTGCTGCATCCACACGAAATCTTTTGCAATTCGTGTACAAGTATGGGTTTCCTCTTTCTTTTTCGCCTTCTAATATTATTTGCACCAACTCATTTCTTTTTTTGAGAGAACTCATTGGGTTAGTTTAGTATTTGCATATGATGAGATCTTTATACTCTAATTTTACTACTACCTACATAATTATGTGATTTTTTCAAGTTTATTTTCAATCCTGCAAGCAGTATATTACATTATTCTTTTGATTGTTTCTGGGATTTTGTTTTCGAGAACAACCATTGGCAATCATTTTCTTTTTTTCGGAAAAACGCACGTGGACAATTTATAAACCTAAAAATCAAGATAATTAAAAAAAAAGAAGATAAAGTTTCTAGTTCACAAATCAATTGTAAGTTGCACACTTTCTCCAAACAACGTTAGATCAGCCCCAACAGCATGCCCCTGATTATTTAGAATATTTCAATTAGAGTTGTGATTTTTTTGCTATATTATAAATAGAACACCCTTCTATCAGTCGAAAATTATCATTTTCGAATAAAATTCTAGCTAATAAAATCTCATTATGTTTAGCATGATTTCATAGTTCCTTTTATATCGATTCCTACCAAAACATATTCTTGGAGACCTAAAATTTTACATGTTGGATTTGTAGGTGCAATGATTTACTTCACGGATGAGGTCTCTGGTTCAAGTTCAGGACGGCCCAGCTGCGCTAGGCAAAAGAATAGAAGAAGCATGTGACTACTTCACGCATGCTCCATTTGGGTCAGGGGGATATAACTCAGTTGGTAGAGCTCCGCTCTTGCAATTTGGTCGTTGTAATAACGGGTTGAATGTCTAATTGTCTAGGTAGTAATGATAGTATCTTGTATCTGAATCGGTGGCTCACTTTTTCTAGGTAATGGGGAAGAGTATCGAAACATGCCACTGAAAGACTCTATTGAGACAAAGATGGGCGGTGAAGAAGGTAGAGGAGGTAGGATGGGCATATTAAAATACAAAATGAAACAAGAAGATATAAAAAAGTAAAATAAAGCGGTGATGAAGTAGAGTAATAATGAGGCATATGCAATTAGAGATGATTAGTTGATTGGGAGACAGGATCATCATCACCCACCCAACCACGCTTAATCATCATCACTTCAAAAAAACTCCCACTCCTAGTTTTTCAATTTCCATCATCCAAAACCAACTGATCAACTAATTTCAAACTTCAAATTTCACACTAACATTAGCAGAACCAAAGACTCATCTTGATTATATACAGATTGAGTGAAACATACATAATAGAGTCCATGGTTAAAAAACAAAAAGAAGTCACCACTACTTACCTCAACTAGTCAATCTCTACTTGCAAATTTCAACTAGGCCACTACTAGATATTCATCCTCACTACTATATTATTGGTGTTACCCTCCCTCCCTAGCGCCGCCACCTTGGCCGCCCGGTAGGCGGTGGCCGCCACCGCACTCTTCATTCCATCACCTCGTGTAAGCTCACACGCCTCGCTCATTGACGTAAACCTCAGCTCTGCAGGAGGGATAAAGCAGTCCATTGACAAACCAGGCACATTAAACGCCACTTCTTCAATAGTCCATGCTTCTTCCATTCTCGTTTTGGTGTGGCTCATGGCCGTTTCACCAAACCTGAAGAGGGTGACCACCGATCGCCCTGAGTGGGCGATCATGATCCCCTCTACGGACCTGTAGTCTTCGAGGAAGGAGTTGATTGTGGTCTCCCAGTAAACAGCGTCACCCCCATTGGTTTGGATTCGTGTCAAATGGGAATCTTCCAAGTGGACTAAAAGGCCGGTTTTCTGGCTGAAGTAGCCGAAGAGGACATGCCTTATGATCTCTGCTGCGCCTTCGCTTCGGGCTTTGAGTGTGTGGGGATCCGCACATAGTTTGAGGATGAAGCAATCCTCACCGTTGATCTTCTTCTCGCCGGTGCACCTCGCGTTGATGAACATGTTCGCCGTGGTTCTTGGATCCAGACCCTGCATTTCAATAGGATTAGCAACAAACAAACACAAGCTTAGCCACTAAAAAGCAAGTAACTAACATCGGCAGGCTTAGTCACAGCTTAGTCACTAAAAAGCAACAAACATTTGTGTCAAGTACCTACGCCCAAGTTTTATTATATATATAGGACCATTTGTTTAGGCTTTTATTGTGAGATATTGAGGTTACCTCTGTATATAAACTACGTTGAACATATCATGAATTAAGCAAGAATTAGAACTACTACCCATCTCTTAATTCTATCTCCTCTCTATCTTCTAAATTCCTCTCCTCCCTCATTCTCTCTCCTCAAAATACCCTCTTTCTTCTACAGTTCAATTAAATCATGGATCACCACAAAGTTGAAGTTATCATGATAGATTACTACAAAGGAGCCTAGGCTGTGACCATTGATGTTATCGGTTACGCGTATACCAGACGCGGGATCATAACAATCTGTAAGCTTCGTCACTAAAATCAAGAAACTAACACTTGCAAGCTTAGTCAGTAAAACTCAAGAATCTAAGACTTGCAAGCTTATTCACTAAAAAAGCAAGTAACTAGTACCTGCAAGCTTACTCACTAAAAATCAAGAAAACTTGCAAGCTTAGTCACTAAAAAGCGAGTAACTAACACCTGCAAAGCACGGCGAAGGGGCCTAACAGGGCCTTTGGCAGCATGAGCGCCGAGCCAGGGGGTGTGGCGCCACACAAGCCTACCATTGCAGCCAGCATGAACCTTGCTGCCTCCAAGGGCTAGCTCGACGTACCACATGTCAGGATTCATCTGCCACAACACGAAACTGCCCGAGTCAGATGATCTGGCAGAGTTCCTGCTCTTCAAGACCTTTGTGGCAGTCTCTATATCAGATGTCAACATCTTCACATTTCCCATTGCATAAGCATTCTGAACTGAGTTTTGAACCTTGTGGCCACCAGATGCGGCTAGATACTGCTGCAGTATGTATTGCGCCGACGAAGTTTCCTACATAGCATTTGCAACAGCATTAATAACCGCATCCAACAATGTTGAATAATGGTGCCAAAAAGGGACATGATTTTAAACATGGGCCACACCATGTGCAGCTGAGCTATCTAAGACCATCTATTTTCACCTTTTCTTGAGGATTAATTAATTAAGTAGCTGTACAGCCATCCAAAAATGGAGTCTGCAGTCACAATCATGCATTATTCCATTTCATCTAAATGCCATTCATCCTTTAAATTCAACTGCAGTAGATGCCTATATAGTGATGAATTAGTTTCACATAAAGATTCAATTTTGATAGTAAATAAATTCGGCAAATGAACACTTCCAAGAAAATGAGCAGCTAATTGAAAAGAAAAGATTAAGTGAGAGAAAGAAACTAACAATGGGGGTATCTTTGATGCAGAGGTGAGGGAGAGGCTCATTGTTGCTGACGTGGACAGGGCCGAGCGGCGCACCCAAGACGCCGAGGA
>AYJT01079439.1:0-15958 GCA_001278415.1 Ocimum tenuiflorum | reverse complement strand
ATTGGCCATGTTAAACCCTGACCAATGCTCACTAGCCATGTCATACTATCAACTTGTTTCGATGACAGATTGATATTTTAGAAGCTATGCTTTGAAATCTATCTATAAGTAATTATGAGGCTTGTCTATGCTCATGATTGTGTGTTTAATTTCTCTGACTTGTTAAGAGATTTTATCAATGAATGCTATTTATGTAGACAGCTTATTTCTGAACAATGCTGTGCACCTAACAGCTCTGACTATACTGTCGGCTAACACAGAATTCTGATTTCTTTTTCATCTTCCAATTCTTATATCCCCTGATTCATTGGATCCAATTGTTGTACCTTCGGGCACATTCAGTTTGGTTAGAATTTATTTATGAACATTGGTGAGAGTTCTAGCATAAAATTACAAAGGTAATATTCGAAAATTGCTGATTTTTATTCTGCTCATCTTTTGACAATGGAGTCATCCTTTGTGTAATATTCAGTTCGGTAGGATGCATCAATATCAACATTTTTATGGCTATATTTCTTTCTTCCAACACCATCCGTCCCTTTTCTGCTTTCACTACGTTGCCAAATATAACTTTCATAATTTATACTAGAACTCTCGTCAATGATCTGTCAGTAAGTTATACAGTTGATCATCGAACCGTGGAATTGCTTAAGTAGTGATTTTCATCATGACCATTTTGTCCCGTTCTTATGGTATGCCTTATGTTATGCTAGATGGCTAGCAGTGGTATTTATTTAATGAAATGTTGACCTTTTTTGTTTGTCCTTCAACTCAGCTTATATATGTTGTTTACATCTGTGTGTAATGTAACTGATGAATTTACTAAAAGGTACAAAATCCGAGGAAACCAAGGCTGCCGGTGATCCTTTAGCTCAAATGGGGAAAGGAGGAGCCGTACTCATGGTTTGTAGGACATGTGGAAAGAAGGGTGACCACTGGACCTCAAGGTGTCCATACAAGGATCTTGCTCAGCCAAGTGAGAGCTTCATCGATAAGCCTCCAACCGAAACCAATGCCGCAGCAGGTGCCACCAAGGGAACTTACGTCCCTCCCAGCCTGAGAGGCGGTGCCCCCGAGAGGAGTGGCACTGACATGAGACGCAGGAACGAGGAAAACTCAGTCAGGGTTACCAACCTCTCTGAAGACACGAGAGAGCCCGACTTGCTCGATCTTTTCCGGGCTTTTGGTTCAGTGAGCCGAGTTTACGTTGCAATCGATCAGAAGACGGGGTCGAGCAGGGGCTTCGGGTTTGTGAATTTTGTCAACAGAGAAGATGCTGAGAGAGCCATCAACAAGCTTAATGGGTATGGTTATGACAATCTCATCCTCAGAGTTGAGTGGGCTGCTCCCAGGGCAAACTAAGTGCAAAGAGAAGAAGCATGAGTCTGTTTTTGACATTATTATATAATGGTGAAATGGTGTTATTTTGTGTTTACATTTGAGTTTTTTGTCAATTATGAAGCGACTTCATGCAGTGCTTACAAGATTATTTTTTATCGGATGTTTTTTTTGGGTATATCGTGTTTATTTCATGCGTGCTGTGGTTATTTTATGTGTGTGAATAATAATTTTAAGGCCAAATTATCGAGTCTAACCTGAATTAATTTTAACTTTCAAATTTAACTCAACTTATTATTTTTGACAAAAAAAATACCCAAATTAACCAGTCTTCCAAATCTAAACTTGATTGTTTCATTATTTGATCTACTTATAATATATATTTGTACATAAGTAATAAAAAAGTTCAGTAAAATTACAGGGATCAAAATTACTAATTTTTAAATTTCGCACAAGATGTAAATCTTTGGGCCTTGGACACCGAAGCAAATTGATACAGAATTTTCCAACCCTGATCCTTGATTTTACTGCAGTCCATGAGTGGTGCTTAAAAATATTTGATGAATAATGGATACGAGTGTTGGTGAAATGGCATGGCCATATTGTGAATGTGTACATACAGGAGATTGAGGGGCACGATTTTTTCTTTCCTTTATCCAATTGAAGAGTGAATCCTTACAACTTTTAAGGTTATCTCAAAACATCCATAAACAAAAGAATCAAAACAAAATCCCCTTCAGCTATACATGATGCCAGGAACAAATCCATCATAGGGTTGTAATGGGCACACACCTCCCCCGGCCACCAACGGTAGAACGAACGAATGGACGAAGGAAGAAAGCACGAGGAATAAATTTGGTTTTTTTCAAAAATCAGTGAGATCACGTACCTAGCTGGGAAAATTCGGAATTTCCGACTCATTTGCTGTTTATGATGCCTGAGCATGGGCTTGAGAGTATAAGTCACATCATATGAGTGTTGGAGGAAGATACTATTCTCATATTTCAGAAGATGATCTCCTTCAAAATTAAGAGGACTAGCATAACGAAGCACATAATAACAAGAACTGAGGCACACATAACCATGCCGCCTTGTTTTTGACTTCTCTCTGCCTGCAATTTTGTTATGTTTCAACACGAAATTAATCTATGAACAATCTAGCACCCAACAGTAAGCGATGCATCGAAATAATGGGTGGGATATTTGTGAGATAGGCTGCAAAATAAGAAAGAGTGGACCTTCTGAAGCTGTTTCAGACCATCTTCAACCGAGGCTGCAACGTTTGTTATGTTGTAATCGATCCTGTCAACGATAGTCCCCTGTTTGGAGGCCAGAAAATGAATCAAATAAACATTTGCTGCATTTAGTAGCTATCCTGAAAAGCCTATAACATCAAACCTGATCAATGACCAACACTGATAGATCTTTCATAATTTGGGCAAGTTCATTGACCGACTCCACCACCTAAAACCCCAAAAATGCAATAAGAAAAAGGAAATCTAGTGCTCTTGCATGCTAAAAACGTAAATCTTTTAAATCACCTGTTGAATTTCTCTCTCCCTTTCTAAAGTGAATGCTTCACTTTTCTTTAGCTTGGCCATTTGATTTTCACTGAATCCCTATAACAAAGTGACATTCGCAGCAAACTTGAGGTTAAGCATGCACTCATGACATGATTAGAAGATAGAATATCAGGTAACTGCTATTGGGAACTGTCTTCATAGGTGAGAGTGATTGTTAGGTGTGTGTTATTCTGTGAAGGGCCAGGCCACTGCTCGCAGCAGGTTTTAGAAAGTTCCAACATTGAGACAGGTGTAAACACACATCTGCTGGGACCTTTTTAATTAGACAGTGTAGGAGCTGGCAAGCAGGGATCATCAATCACTTCACTATTGATGTAACAACCAGAGCATACAATTTTGATGAAAGGAAAATAAGTGTGTCAATATTTTTGGTGGATTGCTAATCTAACTTAAAGTAGAGGCAGAAAAGAGGTTACAAGCTTTCAATTTTGATGCTCTCCTAATATCATGTAACAAGTTCTCAAGTTGCTGGTTAAAAGATTTGAAGTTACCATTTGTACTACATAAAATATATACCAAAGACTTTTTTAATTGTAGCTAGGACTTTAGTGAAGTTACATTCAGTACTCAATGTATAACTGAGAAGGATCTCCCTTTTAGAAGCACCTCTGAGGGAAATCCTTCCAGTCTCACTGTTGCATAGACACACACACACACATGCGCATGTGTGTGCGTGCAGAATAGCTTTCGCAGAGTTACCCTAGCATAGAGTTTTTGCCTACCAATCCAATTCAATAAACTAAAACTCTATGAATAGAAGTTTATGTCAAATCGAGGAATTTACTTACAATTTCATCCATATCATCATCATCATCATCCCTTCTAGAATTGCTCCCATTTATATTCATTTCCAAGTCAACCCCATCAGTACCCTGCATGGAAGGCCAGGACATTAGAGCTCACTATATACAACAGTATTAAGACACGAGAAGTTTAGCAGCTTCTCAATCACTGTCTTGGCGAATGAACAGCTCAAAAGAAGAAACAACAGAAAGGAAATTTCCAATCACAAAGTTGATGTGTATTATTTTCACAAAAAACAGAAATTGATATCAAGATAATTATTTTCTCATTCAGCAAGGAAATCATACCTCTCTCTGCTGACGAAGCCGTTTCAAATATGTTGACTGTTTCTTGCGTAGCTCCATTGAGAGGGTCTGAAGGTCGGTAGCTAATGATCGCTGTGAAAATATAATACACTTTTAAGCACAATCTTCCATGCACACGCTGAACACAAAGTTCTAACACAATCATAGTGAAGATTATAACTCATCAATTATATTCCAATAGGAAGATATAGATGCTAAACATCTGACACGATCAACATTATACGTCTAACTGGAGCAATAAAAGTTATGAAGAACCACAACTGTGAATAATGGAGAGCCACATCCACCACAGTTTTTCCTAATGTATTTCTGCTGATGATTGACAGGGTTGGCAAAGCGACGCTAGATGAGGAAGAGATAATCGTCAAATTATTTCTGATCATCAATCTCATCAAGGATTTAAAAAACCTTAAGAAATTTACTCCACCAAACAATAACCCAGCAAGATACTGTTCCTCTGCTTGCTTCAGAAAAATAAATTTATTAAATAAATATACATATGTACTATCAGCATATAGATGTACCTATAAGAATTTGTCTTTGTAGAGTTCAGCAAACAGAAAATTACTGAAATTTCTTGTTCACATGCAGTTTGGGAAACAGTAGATCATCACAAGTACCTACGATCATATGGGCACTAATACATTATACCTGGACATTTTTCCTGATATTTGAATCCTCCGAAGGCCCACCAGCAGAGAGTCTTTGTATTCTTTTTTCTGACTTTTTTAATAGATCAGTTATTTCTAGTGTTAGTGACTCAATACGACGCTGATCCTCCTTGCCATCTCCAAATGAAGGCATTAAAGCCTTCGCGTGAGCCTTAGCCAATTCAGTCATCTTTCCTCTCACACGTTGTATGTGAGCTGCTAGTTCTTCAGATACATCCACCCAAGCTGGTGGTAAACCTACTGAAACTGTTCCTGTGCTGTTAAACAAATATAGAGGAGACAAACTCAGGCCAGGTTGTTATGGGAATTTTTTTCATACAAATATTAGCAAGTAAAAATGAATAATTGAAGCCTAATCAGACGTGACAACTATCCATGTCAAGTTCTAATCTGGTCTTCGTAGTTCTAGTCCAGGTACTACTCATTGTTCCATCTAACCAACTTTATACGAAGGATAATCCAGAGAATGCTGAGTTTCTAGTGCTGTTAGGCAGCCATGGCCCTCATAACTCTGGGAAGAACTGTTTATGCGTGCAACAGCAATACAGTCATGGCAGGTCCACATTCGAACGTGGACCTTGGGTAGCTTTAGTTTCTTGAAATTTTAGTTGAATTGCTCTGGAATCGCACAGTTAATACTAGAACAAAGGACGTCTTCCTTTTCAATTTCATCAACCTTGTGGTAATAGGTGGAAAGAAAATTGCTGATATGATAGAGAACATTTCCCTCATACAGCAGAGTATAAAATATGACCAGTTGTACTATCAGGAGTTTAAACATTAAAATGCACCACTACTATCTGTGATAGCTTCCAGCACAAAGACAAGCAAACCTAGGTCTAAAGTAAATATACAAAGTCCGCATTTTTTATCCACGTCATAGGATTTCACATTTCAATTGATAGCGTCAAGGGTATCAAAATATAGAGTTCCACGTTTTTCCATACCCTTAAAACACTCTTCTGACTCTCTTAAAAAGATTGAAGACCTCGGGCTGTTGAACATGCCGCACATCTTGGCCCATCCTTTATTCTAACCCTAACTAAATTTATCATTAAGTACAGAAAATAGGTTATGGAAATAAAATAAGTAGACATAAAATCCTCTTCAAACCAGCAAAAGTTGATCTCTAATATCGATTCAGTTTGAGATAGATAGTCTAAAATAATAAATTTTCTGAAATTATACGATTCATTTCACATGCCCCATCTCATGGCCAAAAAAATAAAAATAAAATAAAATAAATCGAGGCAATGTTGCAGTGATAAGGACTCCAAGAAGCATAAGTGATAATTTGCAATCAGTCAATTCCAGTTTTGTCTTTCATTTGAAGTCATTTTAGGCTGTACCAGAACCCAAGATAATATCAAGCTACCGATTCCATCTTCAAAATCAACTTTTTACCAGCTCGTGTTTGTACCTGCCCTACAAACAAAACCACTTTAGTATATTTGGGTTCTTTTTTGGGTGATTACAATCATTGTCGGGATGTATTTCCAGATCGTGGTTATTGAAGCCTGTGTTTGGATGATATGGTATCTGATTTTGCACAAAAGACAATGGGAAAAACATTTTTACATGGCATCTCTTTATGTTAGTGATTTACTGTCTTTTACAAATTTATTTTAACTTTAGAAGCTTTTAGGATGTTTCAGTTTCTTTTTGAAAATTAGAAGCATATAGATAAGCATATTAAGTAGCTTATTCATGCCTCATCGTTATGCTTATTTTGATAATTACAATAAACAAGATGAGTATTTCCTCTACCTCAGGGAGAAATTATTCATGTAAAATTTGGAGACTAGTGATAGTACCATCTGTAAGTAAACATACACGAGAAAAGATCTATGAGTATCATTGATGAGCAGTAATCAAGCATGTGCCCATGCAGGCAGCCGCACATGCTGAAAATATCATTGAAAAGCAACCAAACCCAATGGAAAAGATGAGGGGCTTCTCCCTCCCACTCAGTACAACTTTGTGCCATGTATGTTTAACATTTTACTTAGCTTGTTAAAATTCAGAAAGGCATAAAAAATTGAATGGGGGAAACTTTTTCATTCAGCACAGGGTGAGCAATTTTGTCTAATGGCATTCGATCGCAGAATCAAATTTATAAGAGCAAATGCAATGAATTTGTTAAGTTCATTTTCTTTTTCCCTGACGCAGATTTTCCGATTCATGAATGAGTGTGTCACTGCCCCCAACCCAATAATGACTCTCTCTGTTGGATTCAACTGACACTATTACAGTTAACCATAAATCTAGGTATAGCGAATCAACAAATATCCAACAGGATGGCATCGAACCTGTTTTCCACCTTCAGGTCACATAACCATAATATATTGCCTAAAGTGTTTTATTAGTGATTTTCTCAGCCGTTCCAAGGAATAACAGGCTTCCTACTCCAGCCTGATTACATCCATACAACTAATAGATAAGGAAAAGGGAGATTATACTTTTCATGTGATACCTTGAGCAATTTTGTATATGAAATTCATAGAAAAATAATGAAACTCTCAGCCATGATGCACTTGGAGTCCTCCACTCAATACAACTAATATTTCTGTCATGTACATGGTGGCAAAATAAGAAGGATAAACTGTGTGGTGTCGATACGCTGAAGGAAGGGGTAATAAATTCTATTTCGGAATATAAGAAAATAGCTAAATGGTTTTAATTTTATCTAGTATTAGCTGTAAAACAATAAGACAAGCTTGTTATGCCTTATGTTTATAAATGTAATGCTGCTGGAGGAGAGAGTAACAAGAATGATATTCAAATTTATCTCTAATTTATCTCTTACTCGTTCTCCCTCATTCTTCAACTTCTCATCTCAGGTTTTCCCAAACTTTCTCATATTCTTATCCAAAATTCAATAGGAAATCAACGAAAAATCACCAGAGGAGCCAGACCACCATAGATTTACATGAGTAACATACAATAGTAAATGAGAATTGCCATACTGTTAATGTTTCTGAAGCAATTAAAAAAACCTACTCGAGTTTATGACTCAGTTGAGAAGCAGTACGGATATGATATTGCAATAAAGGCATTTCGGATAAATCATCATGCCCCAAGCCACAATATTTGCATTTTTTCAATTGAAGGTATTTCAGCCAGTTATGTGCTGTACTTGACATTCTTATTAGGCTACTCTGATCAAAAGCTCTCTAGATAACTCACCCCTTCTACTCAACTAGGTTCCTCATTTTTGTAAGAATATTCGACAACTTCAATGAGTTGGGGCAGAAGAAATATGAATCATAGATAGGATTTAAAAAACAGAATCACTCTCTGTTTTCCTTCCACGGGCGAAATAGCTTAAAAAGGTTACAATAATTCAGATTTTCAATGAAATGTAAAATTTCAAAACTTTAAACCTAGGATCATTTATATGCCAATTTCTCATAATATATTAATATGGACTACCTATCATAACAAACTGGATCATATACTTGAGTGACCTTTTTGTTCATGTTCATATCTCAAATCATAGTATTCATGCAGATCCTTGCCACCCAGTACATCAACTCAAGAGCTGGTGCAATATTGAAATAATCCAGCAAATAATTCAAAACTAAATCCACAAAATCGAATTTAGGAAAAAAAAAATCAACTACCCAAAGCACACTAGCAATAACATTACAAATCAAACGAATTACCTTGAGGTTCCGGGATCTTCGGTGCTGAGAGGAGAATAAGACTGTTTAGGGTTAAGCAACGACGTCGTCGAGAGCTCGATCACCGCGCCTCCTCCGCCGCCGGAGCTCGAGGCTGACGGAACCCTTACGCTCTTCAACGCATCCCTGTACCTTCTGTACAGAATCGTCCGATTCCTCGTCGCCATGAAATCGAACTACAAGTATCAATATCTTCACACAAAATCCACCAACTCATACACCGAATATCGATCAAATCGCGAAATTGCTTTCTGTTTGAGATAGATCTGCGAGTGATGGAGCGGGCAGTGGGCGATTGGGTCGGCCCGACGTCTGAACGGGCCGGTATTGGGGATATATGGGACAAGAAGAATGTTCGGGCTGAGATTCGGGCCTGATTTGGTTGGCGAATTTTCTGATACGGGCCAGAGGAGTTGCACAAAAACGGAGGAGGAGAAGAGAAAAGAAATATGGAAATGGAATCGTCGTTGTTTGTGGGGGCCCACTTTAGGCGTTTTTCCGATTTGGATCCACGTAAGAAAAGCACATTTTTTTTTTAACCGGAAAATAACAAAGTATTTTTAAGGTAGTTCTGTAGACTCCGACTTCGTGTTAGAAACACGATGAACATAGAGAGCATATGAGAGCTTCATGATTTAAGAGTTTTTGTAATGAATACCAGACCCGATGTTTCATATTTATAGGCTCTCAAATTATAGTTGTTGGGGGTTGTTGGCGTGCAAGCGCTTTCAACACTCTGCAGGTCTCTGGCGCCTAGCATGTATCCGTTGGATATTTTTTGGTAATATTTTCAGAGGTCCTGTAGCTTTTCAGGATCTTAATCCGATAGTTAACGAATATTCTCTTGTCTGCTTGATAATAAGTAGGTTGAACTGCCTTTTGAAATCTACTAGTAATACCCTCGAACTCGACAGCAAGCTTTGGCAAGAGCGCAAATTGATCGATAAGAACAATAGTAATCTATGGGTTTAGTGGTTTTGTTGGGTTCAACAAGAGTAGCAAGTATAACTCGTAGATGATATGTGAGATTTAATGTGTGACTAAGCAGGCTTCAAATATTACGAGTAGGTAAAAAAAAATGTAGGAAATCTTAAATAGAGAGAAAATGTTGATATAAGGAAATTGAGCCATGTAGATAGGAATCTAAATATTACAAGGTAAGTAAAAGAAACAGATAAAGCAACAAAAATATATTGTGATAGATTCTACTGACATTTGGCAAAAGTAATTTCTTAAATTATAATGTATTCACCCAATTATTATTGGCATAAACTTGCGTTTGACGACCGTCTAAATGATTTAGGCGGACCTAAATAATTCATTTTTATCAATCAAAATTAATACTCGTTCTAGATCCTAAACCCAAACTCATATACCTTATGGATTTTAAAACAAAATCAGCCTAAATCGTTTAGGCAATATAACCGGAGATGTCCTCATTATTATTAATGTACACAACTAATACCTTATGGATTTTATACCAAAACCCGCCCAAATCTTTTAGGTGATCTAACCGGAAACATCCTTATTGTTATTAATGTTCACAACTAAAACCTCGTGGATTTTAAACTAAAACTCGCATAAATCTTTTAAGCAATCTAACCGGAGATATCCTCATTATTATTAATATACACAACTAATACCCACTGGATTTTGAACCAAAACCTGCATAAATCATTTAGGATCTAACCGGAGACATCCTCATTATTATTAATATACACAACTAATATCTATTGAATTTTAAACCAAAATTTATATAAATCATTTAAACGATCTAACCGAAGACATTCTTGTTATTATTAATTTACCCAACTAATTTCAATGCGACGATAAATCTAAATTCAGACAAAGAAGAAAAACATCGAGCTGTCAGACACCAAAACCCAAAAAAAAAAATAAAATAAAATAAAAGTGGTAAGAAATGAAAGAAAAAGGAGGAATATAAAAGGTGTGTGGAAGACAACTCTCTGCTCCCTTTCGGTGGATTTTCATCTCACCTCGCAAAGGCACCTCCTCTTCCTCTCATCCCACCGCCATCGTCGTCTCCTCTCTTGACTCCTCAAAACAATTCACGAATTTCACTGATCAGGCGAGCACCCTCGATTGGTTTTCGTGAGTTCTTGGGAAGAAAAAGGAGCTCAGATTTGCGAAGAAAACCATTTTGAATCTTTTGAATTTTGGGGTTTGAGAAGAAAGAAGCGATGGATGCTAATTCTTGGGCTGCTCGTTTGTCTTCCGCCTCGAAGCGCTACCAATCTGCCCTTCAATCTCGATCTGGTGAAGCCTCGTTTTCTTGTTTGCATTTCTAATTTCTATGCTTGTATCTGGGTTTCTTGTTCCACGCTGTATTGATGCGGTTTTCGTTGGAATTTTGATTCGTGATGGGCTTTGCGTGTGTTCGCGGGGGTAATTTTTCGTTGATTGGATTTTTTTATTTAGGGTTTGTTGAATTGTTAACTTTTGTGTTCATTTGATGCTGGGTTTTGTGTTTGAGCTGTAGATGCCAATAATATTTGTGTTTTGCTTTATATTTGCATTTTTCAATGAATGATTTCTAGGTGTGGGTTTGCAAAGATTGCATTTTTATGTGACTTGTTAAATTGCACAGCTGAGTTTTGATCTGTGTTGGTTCGTTGTCTTTAGAAATTGATGGGCTTCTTGCATGTGCCTTTTTACAGGAATGAAATGGGATAGCTTTGATGCAGATATGCTGATGGGCTTTGAGGACATCGACATGGATGATGATGTAAGGGAGGAATATCCGTGCCCTTTCTGTTCCGATTATTTTAATATTGTGGGACTCTGCTGCCACATTGACGATGAGCATCCTATAGAAGCCCAGAATGGGGTGAGTCCTATCATTATCGTTTCGTAATAATGAAAAAATCGAACTGTATATTGGATTTTTTGATATGTTTATCTGCAAAGTTGCTTAACATGCTAAGATGACACTTATCTGAATAAACGTTCATTTATGGCTCTATTAAAGCTTATAAAAAATCAATTGTATATCTAGACAGGATATTTTACCTGTATTTTTCAGGATAATATCTTTTAGCAGTTGGTGGGGGTAAGGAAGAGGTAGAGTCATTTCGTGTTTGCATAATTTTGGCACAACTCTGTCTGCTCTGGATGACTAAGGAAATAGTGTCGTACAACTTTTCAGCTCTTTCAATGTCAATCTTTGTCGTTCTTAATTCTTTATCTAGTCTTAGTTTGTTGCCAATTGAATTATTTGCCACATCTTGTGGTCAATACAAATAATATTCCATTGATTGTTTTCACTTTAGAGTGTGATATATACATCTGTAGCTCCTTTTTTTGTGACATATTTTTATGGTTCTTCATTAGACATTTTTAGTTGGAAAAGCTATTGATACAGGCATTATTCTTGCAGGTGTGTCCAGTTTGCGCGGTAAGGGTGGGTGTCGATATGGTGGCTCATATAACATTGCAACATGGGAATATCTTTAAGATATCCTTTTATAATTAGCCTTTTCGATTACTCTTATCTTTTCCTTGAAGTCGCTACTAGTACTTATTTGTCCGATTATCTGTTTCCATATTTTATGCTGCAATGCATAAAATTAGATTTTTGGTTACTGAAGTATCATTAGCATTTCTTAATATTTAGTCAGACGACGTGTTATTTCAGGCAGTTTCAGGATGAGTCTAGCTCAAATAGATGTTTCTCGCTTCTCCATTCCTCAATATCTTGACCACCTACTTTGAATACCTTAACTAGAAATCACATGCAGCGCAAGAGAAAATCGCGAAAATCTGGTTCACATTCGACCCTTTCGTTGTTGAGGAGAGAACTGAGAGAAGGGAACTTGCAGTCGCTTTTTGGAGGGTCGTCCTGCATAGTTCCTTCGAGCAATGCAGCCCCAGACCCGCTCTTGTCTTCTTTCATTTTACCGATGGTTGAAGATTGCGAAAATGTTCCATCACACTCTTCAGCTGAGCCAATAATAGCCAAGAAAAGCACAACTGGGAGCACGTCAGAGAGGTAACTTATTTATTTATTTACGTTGTTGCATTGTTTGCTCTAGTTTTTAACTCTATATCACGACTCATGAGGTAGCACATGATACAAAAGATCCTCTATCCCCCTTGATACTTGTGTGTCGTCGCATTAGTTAGTGTATCATCGAGAAGTGTACACGTGCAGTTGATCCAAACTGATACTTGATTCAACACTTGTCAATGGATATTTGTGGCCCTTGTGACTTTAAAAGTGGGAGAATCTGAACCAAAATCTGATTAACTATAGAAGAACCATATCTAAAATTTTCCGTAAATGGAAATTTGAAAGGTTATAATCTCTTTTTATGAAGAGACTTAAGATGCTTGTGGATTTTTTTTTTAATTAAAAAATTTTATATTCTTGCTTTGATTGTTTTCCAATCTGAAAGGACGTGTATGGATCTTGGTTTCGTTCTTAGCTAATGATCTCTACTAAATGCTTTAGGGTCTTATTCTAGTGACATTTATGGGTTTGAGGCCTCTAGCTCTTTCTTGCCTTCCTAAACTGTTTCAGTATTAAGTAGTTTTTTCAGAATTATATATAAATGTAGAATGTTTTCTTTTTGTTACTTATCAAGCCCTAAAATATCACTAAGTAAATTGCAAAACTTTTGTTTTTTTGCACTCCTCTATTTCTTTTCTTTGTATCGTTCCTTGTCTTCGTTCCATTTGTGAATGGTAAAGGATTGTGGAATGAAGTGTATTGTTGTTTCTTGTAAGTTTTCCACCACAATCTACACTGATTTAACCTCCTCTACTTTTAACCTAATCTGGATGGCAAAAATTTGCGTTAGACTACTTAAACGATTTAGGGGGATCTAAATAGTTCAATTCCACCAACCCAAACTCATTCCCACTTTGGATCCTAAACCCAAACACATATCCTCCTTGGATCCTAAACTCAAGCCCGCGTAAATGATTTAGGTGGTTTAACGGGAGATTTCCTCAATTTAGATTGATTACTAATCAGTTCCAGCTAAACTGGCCATTGATTCAAAATATAAGATATAGCTCATCTTCTTGTGTTATTTGATACTTTCTCAGTGCATAGTCTTTTTTGTGACACATCCTTGTGCATTAGGTTTACGATAAAAGTTTCGGATCTCGTAAGACCTCGGATTAATGCCATATCCTTCTAGTTGAAATAATCCTTCTTTCTCGTCGCTTTAAAATAGTAATCCTTCCTTTCCCGCCATTGTCGTACATCAAACTAAACGACACAAGATTGATAGAGAGATTTTATCGCACCAACCACATAATCCTATCCTATTCAGAAAAAGTAAATGCTTCCTTAACTAGAGTTTGGCATTACAAATAGTTATATTCAGTGCATTTTCCTTAACAAGATTCCGAGTCTGCAATTTCCGAAAGCGTTAATGTGGAGCATTAAATGATACTGTTATGCAGAAAGATTGAGCAGCCTCCGATGTCCGTGAAAGATCAGGAGGAAAAAACGAAGAGGAGCGACTTCGTTCAGGGACTGGTGTTGTCGGTGATGATTGACGACGATAATTTGTAAGCAATCGACGACGATGAGATGAGGGCCGCCTATTTGTGGCGACTATATATATATATATCTATCTTCTATGGAATGTGAAATAAGTTTGTAGTAATAAATGTAATCTATGCTATTGATATTGTTATTGCTATGTAGAGTTAGTTGTAGGCTTTCAAGATATTTATTCATGTATTTCGTCTGTTTTGTGGTTCTGATTTCATGAAGAGAGGAGGATTCATTATATACTTCTGTCATTATTATCTCATAATTTCTGTTTTTTTTTTTATAATTTTTATGTATATTATGTAGTAAGGTATTGAGAAATCAAACTAGGAGAATGCACTTTAGGTTTAAATTAATTGACTTCTAATATTCCAAGCATTTTTGCACAAGGGTCGGGTTTTGTAGTGGTACGATGATATGCTGAGGCTTCGTTTGTTTACATTTATTTCCGAAAATTGTGTTTCGGAAGTTTGGAGGGGAGAATTTTCTCTAAAATAATCAAAATTTATTTTAATTTTTTATTTTTCCCTTTCTCTAACTGAAAATATCGTTAAATTAAAATTACTCGTGTGAGGGGTACTGTTCCATAAGATTTTGTTAGATGATATATCATAAAAAGTCGAGATAAATAATATAATTTCAATGATGGGAAATCATAAGTAGTAACATGACAAGGTACCAAGTTACGATACCGGAAAGTATTTTAAGTGTTTACCACATTGGGGTGCAGTGGTAAGCACCTTTCTTATGATCTCAAAGGTTACGAGTTTGAGTCTATGTGGAGACATTCGCGTGAGTTTATTTAATATTGTACTTAAGTTAAAAATATATATATATATCTCAAGCCTAATAATTTGTGAGTTTTTTTAACTTTGATTTGATTGGATAAGTATGTTCTAATTTGTATTGCTATTATATATATTTGATTTGATTAATCCAAAGTTTGCTTCAATTATGCCGTTAGGTATAATTTAAAGACCTAACCGAACTAATTCCAACCATGAAAATGTGAGGTGGTGGGTGATTAAAAAGATCAATGCCATTCTTTTGGCGGTATGGATGAAGAAGACACAATTATATAGTGGAATTAAGCTTTATATATTTTTCAAAGAAGAGATTTCCCGTTTGACAGCCTAAATCATTCAGGCAGGTTTTAGCTTAGAATCAAGTGAGGTATGAGTTTGGTTTACAATTCAGGACGGATATGAATTTGAATTGGTGAAAATAAATTATTCCGCCTAAATCATTTAAACTATCTAACACAAATTTTTGCTTTTTTCAAGGATAATATCACAAGTTAATTGCGCGTCAGGCCTATGTAACAAGTGCATACATGTTATATAGTTATATATTATATTTGCCCCTCGTAAGAATTTTATTTGGCAAAAATTTGCGGTAGACCACCTAAATGAGTTAGACTGATCTAAATAGTTTATTTTCAACAATCCAAATACACACCCATCGCCTTGGATCCTAAAAGCAAACCCATTTCTTCTCTAAATCCTAAACTCAAACTTGCCCTAAATGATTTAAAAAATCTAACGAGAGATCTCCTCATTTTAGTTTGATTTAAAATCTTGAGCCAAATTTGGTAAAAATAGAATAAAAGTTGAGAAATGAACACTATTGAAGAATGACAGGGCAATAAATAGAAATAGTTGGTACAAAGGCCTGTTGTTGGATGAATAACAAATCTCAGCAATAATTAAGCAGAAATAGGGGAAAAAGAGCACCCTCAAATTATGTTATCACCACAAAGAACTGTATGTATTTGTGTGTATTCAGGTCCACCTGCACCAAAAATCTGTATGTATAGATGATCCTTGCATTGTCCTTGAAGTTATGGTACCCTAGCAGACCCCCAAAAAAAAAAAAGAAAACAAAACCAATTATTAGGTAGTCTCAAAACACTTTTGGGCCAATCAATTAAAAAATATTCAAGAATAGTAAAACCATTGGCTTCTGAAACAGTATGCCATTTTCTTGAAATTCCTATTGAGCTTTGAAATGAATGATCTTAAGAATAGCAGATGCTCACCTCTGTAAA
>AYJT01079413.1:0-14051 GCA_001278415.1 Ocimum tenuiflorum | reverse complement strand
TTATATAATGTCGTATGCAAACATATAACATATCATATGCTACATAGTTCTGGTATGCAGTATGCAACAAAACATATATGCATAAACAGACGAATACATTACCAAATGCAATTTATCATGTCGTCGTATGTGTGTACTATGTAAACGTAAAAAAAGATTTTGAGCAAACATATTCAATATGGATATCGTTCGAAAGTTTATAAAAGCAACTTCAATTTTGTATATGATACGTGAAAAAATAATTTGATTTAAATAAGTTATGACCGTTTAAAATTTTTAGTAATTTTTTAGGAGATTGAAAAATTCAAATCATATTTCACCTAAGAAAATCACGTAAATACTCTTATTTAAAAAAGTCAGCAGAGTCAACCAACAAATCTGGGCCGTGCGATCACACAAATGAACGGACGAGATGCGTGTTTAGTTTACATCTAAGACGTGGTTTGCATATGGCTCAGATTTATTGGTTGACTCTATTGACTTTTTTAAATAAAAGCATTTACGTGATTTGTTTAGGTGAGATGTGATGTAGAATTTTCTCTCTCATCTCTTCTAACAAATTGCTAAAACTTTAAACGATCATAACTCACTCAAATTAAATTATTTTTTCACATATCATATACCAAATTAAAGTTGCTTTTATAAGCTTTCGAACGATATCCATATTGAATATGTTATCTCGAATTTTTTTTTACGTTCACACAGCACACACATACCAGAACTATGTTGCATATGACATGCTGTATGTTTGCATACGACATTATATAACCATTTGCATATGAATATATGTGATATTGTCAGGATGTGAACGATTATTGTAAAATTACCAATATAACCTCATATGCAACATAAACAAATACATATGCAAACGGACCGAAACAAATCAAGGTCGTCAATCTCATTATCCTACGACTATGATGCGTGCTTAGTTTGTATATTAAGGAGAATTTGCACAGTAAGATCGTGACCCTATATACATATATATTATCGAAAATATTTTGGTTTAATTTAATAAATAAATTATGAAGGTGAATACGACAATTTGTTCTAAAAACTAACTTAAGTTTGCTAAGAAAAAAAGAAACTAACATAAGTCATGTTATAAATATATTTATTATGTATTCATTATTTGTATTATATCTTAAAAGATATAAATTATAGATTTTATCATATATCTATAGACTTTATAAGCAAAAACCTAAACGATTTAGACGGAATTGGATAATTTATTTTCACCAACCAAAATTCATATTCTTTATGGATTTTAAACTGAATCCGCTCAAATCATTTAAGTTGTTTAAACGAAGATCTCTTTATTTTATAATTATATATTTATATATTGTAATGGTATTGTAAATCTCTACACACATCAATAAATAAAAAATTTTTTATTCCTTGTGCGAATATCTTCTCCACTATTTTTTTGATAGTATTTTGTATATTTGCTGCAAAAGCAATAATAATTCGATTTACAACATTCACTTTAAAAAAAGAGTGAAAAAAAGGTCCAACCAAAATTTTAACCCCGCCCACGCGCCGGCATATTTTAGCGATCCAATTATTCAAAGTTTGATGGAATCACGGCCCTTTTGATTCGGATCATGTTGTGACCCGCATGAAGCCCAATTCCAATTTGCTAGCCATCAATTTCAATCTTGACGCAAGATTACAATTTTAACCATTTGAAAATTTTGATAATTGGAATGGAAGATGGAATTTCGGAATTGGATTTTGTGATATAAAACTTTTTCAAATCGTCGCACTCTGCTTTTATCATCCCTTCGTATTAAGCTGCCGTTGGAATTTCCGGAGATTTCAAGAACGTATTTGGTAAAATCAAAGTTCTGATTTTTAATTCATCCCTTCATTGATTTTTGGATTGAAAAGCTTATTTTTATTTCCCCTCATTTTCGAAGAACCCTAAAGGTCCGAGGCTCTCCGTTTTAATATTCGGGTAAGACCTTTCTTGGATGTTTTCTTAGCTTTTCCTTTGCTTTACTGCGTGGTTTTTTCTTTCCCTTCTGCTAGTCATCTTGCTCTTGCATTCCCCCTTATTTTTCAATAGTCTTGTTTGTATGATATAGTTATTGATCCTAAATTTCATGAAGACCGTTTGTTATTATGTTTCACCTTTTAAATAGGCTCTAACTCTTTTCGTTCATATTAAACTGTAAACTCGGTTATTGGATTTTGTATTAAATGACACTCTCTGTGGATTGTGGTTGATTTAATCTCGTATCTTATATTATATGATGCTTAACTATGTGTCCTTTTGGAATCAATGAGCCAGAGTGTCTGTGGAGTACTGTTCTGAATAAACACTATTTTTTTAGCTGATACCTTGTACATTACTTGAGTCAGCATTCCTGTTTATGCTGCAGAAAATGGATCTTATGGACATAGATGATATAGTTGATGTTCCTGACACTCCCGATAGATTACCTAAACACGGAATCGATGGGAGGAATGGTGTCAGAACAGAAAATCAGCGTTCCCCACTGCCCTGTTATGGACATAAGACGGTTTTTGGAGAAGGTTCTAGAGACCAGCCAATGATCATCGACAGTGGAAGCCCAGCGCTGTCCCTGCATAATCCAAAATGTCCAAGCAGTCCCAAAAATCATCGGCGCCCCCCTACTTCGGCATCTATTTCCTCGTCAAGTTCATCTTTATCAAGAAACACACCCCTATCCAGGAAGGGGGTTACAGAGAAGAAACCAAGTTATTTAATGCATGGTTTCATGCATAAACATCAGGAATCTGTGAGACCATCTGCAGCACAATCTTCTTCGTCTTCTCAAGATGGTATCTTAGATATGGGAGAATGGTCACATAGACCTGCTTGTGGGAATGCTTCCTCAAGCGCTGTACCTGGAAAAAATCAAGCTGACTTGCAAAAGAGATCAGGATTACCTAATGGAGCTTCTTCTTCTTCACGCGAACTGTTGGATTTGGCGAATGCATCACGCAATGGCAACGAGGAGACAAACAATTTTGCCAGAGGTGGTTTCGGCGTTGCTTTTGGTGAAGGGGCTTGGCATGCTGGCAGTCATAAGAAAAAACCTGATGTTTCTCCCATTCATGTTGTTCCACCTAGAGTAAATAAACAGAAGAGATTGGTTAGAAATGGATGTATATCTCCTAATAACATAGCTAAGTCTAAACAATTGGTTGGGAAGGACAGTAACGGCTCTGTATCTGTAGCAAAGAATAACAGTTCTATTGCATCTAATGCTCCACCTGTTTCGATTGACATAAGGGAGTTGGTTGCTGAAGACAGTGATTCTCTTGCACGAAAGGGCAAAGGGGTGATAAGTCATCCCTGGAGACTTGATCAGGAGACCAATAATTTTCACGGGAGGTATTCTACTCAACTGTGGGGTTAACAGAATTGTGAATTTCCTATTAGTTCTTCCGATTAGCATTTTCATTAGTGATGATTTAGTCTGATAATTGAATTTTTGCTTTCAATTGGCGATTGGATTGTTAAGCTTTTAGGTCTCGTAATGCATATGCTTCTTCATTCTCATAGTGCAATACTGAACATCTAAGAATCCAGATTTATCATTACCCCCATGGAAATTTGGGGAAACGTCTCATTTGTTAAAACTCTTGATAAAGATAAAGTAAATGAACTATGAAAAAAGATGGGCGAATGTAATACACTGCATGCATGGAATAAATGGTTGAATGGAATGGACAAGTGATATTATCTGCAGTACCAGATGGGATGATGATTTTCGAGGATTCTTTCTTTAATTCAAGTGAGAAGCTTTCCGTTATGATCCATTATGAAATAAGATTTGTAAATGCATTGACATGTTAGACTAAGCAGTGATCCCATTATGCATGAGGAAGATCCTCCATCCTGGTGAGGCAAGAAAGATATCTCAAAAACTTGGAGTTTAATCCAATAAGGCAATGAATGAAGAATATTATGTACCTGTAGGCGATTTTCTTATTCCATTTTAGGAGTATTGACGAGGCAGGTGAATCTGTCTGTAACATAGTTTACATGTTCACAAAATAAATATGGATCTATTGCTCTCTCTCTCTCTCTCTCTCTCAGTACCCACTCATGCATAAATATGCGGACATTGGTTGGAACACTAATCTGCACTTACCTCATATAGGATGTGTGCAAGTAGTTGTGGTACATGTAGTTTCATGAACTGAACTTTGAAATTCATGGATGAACTTTCATTATTTGAAATTTTAAAACTCGCTTTGAAAGCATAGATCTTTCTAGAAATTCTGGGCCAAATTATACTAACAGAATAACTATAAGTTGATATTGTAAATTTGCAGGAGCTCCATGAGTTATGATGAGAAGGCTGTAGAAACAACTGTTTACAATGGGGTCGCAGGTAGAAGCGTTGAAGGAACAGGTGCATGTAAAACTACATGTAACCGGACCAGAGAAACAGATAATTCGTCATCATTTGACAAGGAACACCATTCAATCAGGGAGAGGATCTCTCCAAGACGTTCAATTCAACACCATGAGAAAACGTTGGATAGAAGAGGAAAAGGAATAAGTGCTGCTAATGGTGATAACCGTTCTAAAGACCCAAGTATGATCTCTTCTGAGCATTTTCGCACTCAAACTTTACAGGAATTAGTATCCCGTTCTAGAGCTCAATTAGGGCAACTAAATGGACCTTGTCTGCTGCAGATACACTTATCAAAAGGCAGAAGCACGGATCTGGCTTAAGTTGTCATGGTGAATGTTCTACATCAACCTCTGATGATCCAGATGTTGTTTTGCTCAGTTCACCTACAGAAGCAGCCAGATCGAGATCTACTACCAGTAATGTGAACAATATTCCACAAGTTATTGAGGTTGTTGAATCTCCTCCTCAAATTAGATGTGCTACCCATGATGAAGATGATAAAGCAAGACAGGTTGAAGCAGATGAACTTTTGGCTCGTGAACTTCAAGAACAATTTTATAATGAAATGCCTGTTTTTGGAGTTCCAGAGGTTGTCACCATTTATACTTATTTGACATTTCAATTGTTTTATATGCGTTGGCACCAAGGATCAGACAGTTAATTTGTGTATCTTCTAAAGGATTTGCCAATTTTGATGGCAGGTTGACGAGCATATAGCATCGCGAAGCCAGAATGGTTTATCTCGAGGAATGCAGCAAGTGTTAGAAGCAGTGAGTTCCCTCTTTATATATCATATCTTTATATATCATATAATAATGGAGCACAGACAATAACTTTGAAAGTTGCCTCTCTGTTCTCGATTGATCTCATTCATTATGGATTCTTTTTCAGTTAGGTGTTTGATGCCATATAGATTTGTACTCTAAACCCAGTTGCAATCTTCCTCATGTCCACAAAATTCTGAACCATCAGCATAGGGAGTAGCTCAATTTGTCTTCTAAATGGTGTTACTGAATAATTTGATTGTTTTTGCACAGAGATTAATGGCTGACTTGCATAGACAATCCCATTCTCGGCCTTCTTCAAATCCTTCTCGTAGAGGAGCTCCAGCTCGATCTTCATCATTGGGAAGAATGACAAGGCTGAGAAGTCGTTTTCCTGGACAACCACGGACCTTATCATCTTCTCGAGGGAGAACATCCATGTTTCCGCCAGACATGGATGTTGACATGGTATTAGTCTTTATCAAATATGCTGTCTCCTGTTGTTTGTTTTACTATATATACCGACTGTCTCTTGCATTTCTTTCATGATTGCTAATTTTGGTCAAGACATCTCTTTATTAGTTGTCCTCCTGAATAACCATGCTGTTTTATCTATTTTGAAGTTGGATTTATTATGAAACTGAAAGTTAACTGTGATGATAATGACAGCTGCATGTGTTCGTTAAAAATCATCCAGGAAACATGCAATGTGTTGTCAAAAAGAGAGTGAAGCTTTTTCAATGAGGGATGAATTGCATACATGGAATTATGAAATTGATGCTCAACTGGTCGGTCAGAAACTTTCTCCATTTGGAGCACTTGAATAGCTTGGGACTGACCATGTTGCATTCTTATGGTGTTGTCTTTGCCTTCATCATAAACATAGAATAATGGTTCTGAGTGTCATTTCTACTGGAAATGAATGATGCTGTGCCAACATAGAGATAATGAATGGTGTTTCTTGATGTTTGCTTTTGCTCCTCTGATGTATATGATTGTGGGTTCAATTCAACTAGCCTTTCCTATTGCTGGACTTCTAGAGATGCCGTGACATGTGGTAGTTTATAAGTATTATTTTGTCCTTTTCATCTATTTTTTTGTTCTTTTTCCTTGCAGAGAATGCATATACTGGGAGCATTGGAAGAGTTCAGTGGCATGGGAGCAACTGCTGGCATCCTTCATGCCAACCGTGATTTCAATGAGTAAGAATTATTTTCATATGAGTTAAAAAAGTATATCTGATGCTGCAGTTCTATGAGTTTACACATAAGAATATAATAAACTGTTCAAGTTAATTAATAGAAAATTAGGAATGCATCATGATTCATATGGGCGTTCTCATAGTATGAGTCATGGTTTGGTTATGATGGCTTCTAATTATTTACCACCACATCTGATGAAAAACTAGAATCACAATTTCTGAACTGACATTTTGTTTTAATAAATTGTGATGAACGCTCTTCAACTTTATTGCTTCTGATTGAGCAGGTAGGTTGTTTTGCAAGATTTATTTATACACCTAAAAGATTATTCAAAGTAATGAATTACTTAGAACTGTATAATATAAAGTACGGCATGAGATTGGATAAAGTGAAGTGGTATAAGTTTAATTCCCTCTATTTAGTATTAAGGTCAAACAATAGGGCTTCACTGACTTGCAAAGGGTATCCACTCTCTAAATTTTGTTTTTATTATCCTTCCCTTGAACGCCAATATTGAGAATCTATTGCATGTTGATGTTTTTTACAGTAGCAATATTTTTTATATTTTAATAATAAGGTGTTACTGTAGTATGTAGTAATCTGTATTCCCCCATTATATTGCTAGGGATGATTACGAAATGCTATTAGCTCTTGATGATAACATCAGTCATGGAGGTGCATCTGCTCATCAGATTAACGGCCTCCCACTATCAGTAGCTCAGGTAAACCGTCTCAGAACGGATTCTGCAAACAAGCATTACATTTAATTTTCGCGTATTAAATTTGGCTTTACCATTGAATCTTTCTGCGATCAATTTTGCAGAGTGATTTTGAGGAAGCCTGTGCAGTTTGTCTTGATACTCCAACTACTGGAGACACGATCCGGCACCTCCCTTGTTTGCACAAATTCCACAAGGATGTATGAACCTTCCACATTTTGTTTTCCATGCATTTTATGACTTGTGGTTTATTTGTGTCATTATCGAATTTCAGTGTATCGATCCATGGCTGAGGAGGAGAACATCATGCCCAGTTTGCAAGTCATCCATAACGTGATATGCAGGCAAAGTGGAAAGGAAACAAGAGGATATTTTTATAATTTATGCTATGAAGTTATATTATGGCATTTGTTGGTTGGAGTCTAAATTTGGTTATACCCTAATAGCATGGGTAAATGAGTTGGAGCTACCCTAGTTTGGATGATTGGTTGATTGGTTGGTTGGGTAAGGAGGAAGCCTTTTGTGTTATAAATATATCCTATTTCGACCTTTAAAAATTTATCCTGATTTTTGTACGCATGCCCCCGAAACGGGCTTGGTTAGTTGGTTGGTGGCAAGTGATGGATGAAATGAGGAGCTCCATTTTGTTAAGTCTGCCTTGCTATTCTTTCGTTTTATTTTTTATTTCTTTTGTTTTATTTTCCCTTCTCGTTTTTGTTTATCATTTAGTAAATTATTAAAGAAGTTGACATATATTATCATTTAGGAACTATTAGAGAAGTTGATATATATCGTGGCTGATTGTATGACGGCAATTGGTGCACTAATCCCTTGTGGAGCTCAAGATTTTGAAGAACCACCGAAGAAGATCAAGGTGTGGTTGTATCATGACGGGTTGGAATTGCTTATTCATTCTAACCCATGATTGTATTAGCCTCTTTTTCTACCAAAAATAAATAAATAAATAAATAAAGAAGTTAACATATAAGTCAATAAAAAACCGGAAATAATTACTATAAAAATTTGGGGCCCTACGCCCGTCTGGCATATATAATTAATGTACTATTAATGAAAGAAAATCGGCCCAACATAGGGTATCAATTTCGGCTAAACGCAGTCCCATAACGAGCATTAGACTCTTCTTCTTCTTCATTATTTTTATTTTTGATGAGGGGCATTACACTCTTTTAGAGTATATGAATTTAATATCTTATTTTATGAAACATTCAAAATGTCACGCATTGGTATGATTAAATATGCATATATATCCTCTCCTTAAAAGGTGGGACATCTGGATACAAATCATAATCCACATTTTTTATTAATTTGGGGATGAGAGAGTGGAGATTTGAATCCTAAACCTCTTTTATATGGAGAGTCTATACACATGAATCTCCATTACTTGGGCATCTCGAATGGACTAATCATAATCCACATTTCTCAACTCAAATATATATGGATATAATTAAATATGAAATTTGATTTTTTGCTCGACCTTAACATCACCTCTTTTGATTTTTTTATTCGAGTTTTTAGCTCATTTCTTCTCATCTCAATCGTTAAGACAAAGTCTCTTTTTCATTTTGTACTTAATTTACACAAATCTTTGTCAATTTGTAACATGATCACAATATCATTGAATAAACACAACTCAACAGATTTTAATCAATTCGTGCAATAAATGTGTGCAAAATTAATTCAAATGCATACATAGACGCTACGAAATACGTATGCCATTCATAACCTTCACATGAACATCGTCACAGTTATATATTCGAAAAAAATATTCGCAAATTTATTTTCCACAACCTATACATGTAATTATGTGTGATACTAAATACACAACTAAAGAATGGGATTTGACACCTCATATTCTTCATAATTCACAGCAAAATGGCTAAGCTGGCAAAGTTGAATACGTGTCTTATTTTGGGGGGTGGGGGAAAAATGCCATCAATCACTCCGCAACAATTTTTAGAGTAGTTCATCATCAGAGGCGAGAAAAATTGCAATTCAGTATATAGGCCAAATATTTTGAAATATAATACCCAAAATTATACTTTTATTTTCAAAAGTCGAGCGGGCAAGGAGGTCATGATACGTCTTTATAAAAGAAAATACAAAATGAGTCATCAGAAATACGTGTCGATAAATAACAATTTATAAATACAAAACTATGTTAAAATTCAAATATTGAAGGTTGGGACCACGGGCATTGCCAACATTGTAAATCTGGGGCTAAGCAGCCTCAACTATTCAAAAGTTATGTAATTAACTTATTATTCAGATCTTTCATTACACAGCCAATAGGCGGATTAGGAGCCCACTTTTAATTTTTTTAATCCTAAGCAATTAGAAAAGAGTACAATACAATATTTTAATATATTATTATTTTTATTTTCTTGATATTGTTTTGTTGTTTTATTGAGATGGTTTAAATTTCGAAATACTTATTTTAGGCGTTAGGATAAATATTGATTAACCCTGTCATCAATAAATAATAAGAAGAATGGAATACATTAATCCACAAACTTAATATTGATGAAGGTGCTTCTTGAACCTGTCTCGAATATTTAATTTCTTGGCCTGATCATCGGTGCACATTAGAAATTTCAACAGATTATAATTACACATAAATATTTTTTTGTTTTGTTTGGTTGCTCATGTATTCTCATTTCAGTAATTGCCTCCTCTTGTGTCAACACATATAAAGTTTCAAATAAATTTCATGTCTAAAAACAGCCTGTGATGAATTGTAAACTCATTGGTCCACTCATAACCTTTATTCAACACAATTATGTTGTGATCGGCTGCATATTTGGTATCGTCAAGCATTTATGGGTGAATTATTCAAAGCATTTCCAATAAATACAACAAAAAAAAGAAGAAAAAAATAATTGTATATTCACAACTAAGACCACTATCTTGAGCCGATAGATCTCATCTTATCCCTATCCCCATTACAGATAAAGTATCAATTATAAATTAGTGAAAATTTTTCAGTGGTTTAGATTATATCCTATATGCACATTATCTATTTTTTCTAAAGAAAAAAGATGAATAGAGAGGAAATTAACCACAAAATTTTATAGATATGATGGTGAATAATGTAGTGAGGATAAAAAAACAAAAATAAATAATAAAGGGAGGAAAATGATGTGATGTTGGTTGATGGGCATGGCTCCAACTGAGCACATGGTACACACATACACATGCACATGCAGTAGCACTTCAACACCAAAACTAGTTGTATTGTTAGGAATATGAAATTATCCAATAAGTATTTTGGATATATATATTATTCAACAAATTGTGGGTGAAAGAAAATGAATGGATGGTTGAAATTGAAGTGCATGTGCTCCATGTGTATGGTAGGGAGACATGGTGGTCATTATACACTTTTTTTCATTCACAAAAACCATCTCATTTAATTCCATTTATTTATTTATTTTCCCTGCTAGCTACAATTCACAGAAAAAATTAATAATTGCTTAATTATTTTCTTATAAAAAATTCATTTCGAAAGGAATACTAAATTGTGCATAGGATAGTGATAGTAAAAGGATGATGGATATATATAAATAGAGATTGATCAGTAATTTGACTAAGTGAAACTTTCTTTTAGGAGCTGCTTATATTTTGATGATCAAGAATAATTAATATGTATTGAAATTTAAAAATGTTTTTCTTGATTTTTATTTTGGACGGCAAATACACTAATTAATATTATGGATCAGAGAAAAGCAGAAGGGGATTTTTTTTCCAGAAGAGGAAAAAGAAAACCAAAAACTTGTATCCAAATAATAGATGATAAGTGATGAAGATGTATTGCAATTCATCAAAATAGTGAAGCTCGTGTATTAATAGGGTTTTATAGGTGCTGTTCAAGAACGTTTCCCTAAAGCCTAACATATTGTATAGAGTCTGTTTCGGACATTGAATTTTACTTAAATAGGGAGTTTATCTTTTTATTCTTAGCTTCTAATTTGAATGTATCCATTGCTTAAACAGTAAAAATTGTTGTATTTTGCAGTTTCGAAAAGATTGTTATATTTGATGGTATTTGACGACTAAGGAAACCTCCATAGCAATTGGGGTTTTGCAGCTAAGGTTATCTAATATATTATTAAAATTTTTCACACATTTAAGCTAGAATATTGAAAAACTATAAATACAGTTTGACATTGCATTGCTTTTACCATATTAAATAGATACGTGGCTATCTAGGAAATGTTGGCAGAGTTATTAATGTATTTTTGTGGGATAATATTGGACCAACGGCCAAAATTAAGACTGTCCAAATATTTGCCTGGATTATCTTATCTTTTAGTATAATATCCAATAATCAACAATAGATTTATGATGTTTTTTTAACGAAAACAAATGTGTTAGCTAGACCAGCTCAGAAAATTATTATAGTCTGCGAACTATTGACACAAAAATTATGTAAAAAAAAAAGTGCAGCACCATTTCATGTCACAATAGCAAATAGGAAACTAAAATCGAGTCACTTATTACATTTGTCAACCGCACACACGTAAGTCAAAGTAGTTATAGAATAGAGTTTATTTTAAAATAAAATTAGTAGAAGTCGTTCTCTTACCCCAAAAGTTAGCCTCCTATCTTTCCTACATTTCCATTTCTTTTGAAATTCGTTAATAAATGGATGACATGAGAAAGTAGTTTAAACGGGACCCTTTTTAACTAATATTTGGTTAGGAAAACTATCCAAGAAAAAGGAACCGCTGAAAATGATTATTAACAGTCTCTGTCATTTTTATTGGAATAAATAATGCTAGTGTCAATTCATTTATTAAAAAAGGGAGGTTTATTACTAACTAATTCTAGTTGAAGCTTCATTCAACATCAACCTCCAAGTTGATAAAATTTATATGCTGAATGTCTCAATCCTTATTCCTCGTGTTAGATGAACTAAAAGTGTTGTAATAACTTTTAGTTTTGGACTCACGTACATATGACTGAATAATGACCAATGAAGTGAAAGAAAACAAAACTTTGCAATCTAACACGATTCTTTTGGTTATTATTTGATATTGTTATGTTATGTTTTCTATTTAAGAATAAACCAACAATTGAGAAACAATGTGCCTGGCCTCGTATATTTTCTCAGAACTTTCAAAAAAATAGTAATTATACCTGAAAAAATTGGTACGTTTCCATGATAAAGGGTGATCTAGCTCGTATTTCTTAGATGACAATTAATTGATGCAATTATTACTATTAACAAGTACATATCATAGTATGACTTAAACTTTATCAGGAAAATATCTAGGTACACCTAATTAAATATTTCGATTTTGATACCCATCCTTCTCATTTGATTAGGTATCAGGGGTAAAAGAAGGAAAAAGAATCCTCCAATATATTAGTAATTAGTTAAAAAGATTTGAAAAGAGAAAGTTTACCAACACTTTTACCTGATTTTGTTGTCAGGGTAATCGAATACGAAACATTGATAGGATATTACTTTTTCTTTAGAAAAAAACATAGAAGGATAAAATATTGTGAGGAAGGTTAAATAGCAAAGAAGACCTAGCATATTTCTGGTAACAAACTTGGCCCACAAAATCTAGTGGTCATTTGTTTTTCTTCTTCTTCAACCCCACAAACAATAGTTTTTCCTTTGTAAGTAGCAACATTTACAATCCAAGTCTCATTTTAGGTATTGAAATGTTTACGTTACAGTCCATGTTACACTTCATTACCGACTAATTATGAAGACATATACAAAACATCCTCCTCCTCAAATCACACATAGCATGTATTAATTTTTATATTATAAACAAAATAAATAAAAAATTGAACTGTATATTGTTTTTGGATGGTTATAATAAATTAGTAAATTACTTATTCCGGGATTTCTCATGAACTGATGAAGAAAGCATAAGTAAAAGTAAATAATGTGGGTTTTCAAAAAAAAAGAATTCATGGAGTCATCGATTAATTATGCCTCACAGTATTGCTGATCAATACTCACTAGTTAATTTTTCTTAAATTTCACATTACATATTTTTTCACTCACGATATAATACTATTTACAAAATAAGGAGCGCATAGACATTAGCCTTCTTTTTTTTATATTGGGTATATGTACGATGAACAGATTAATTAATAAAAGCAATATTGCAAATTTTCATGGGTAATTTAGACATTTAGACTAGGAAGTAAATGAACATCTTCCCACACTAAAACTAAGTTTGATTTATTGATCAACTCGAAATTCAAGTTCAACTGCTGCCATCCATGACTTACAAGCTTGCATTTTACATTTGTTTTAGCCTCACTTCAATTTCACCATTTCCAGTAATAAATACTATATTCTCTGCCCCGTTAATTTACCAGTGTCCATGCTATATCCGAATTAAACCGAACTTTTGATCATGCATAATGACATTCCACTCAACTAATCGTAAGTACCACTAAAATCCATAAGAATTATTTAATTCGCGAGAAATCATTATGAACATTATTATGTAATGAATTGGTAATTATTGGTATTGTACATTATTTTGCAATAAATCTAATATTATTTGGAGCACAACAATGATCAATTTAGTTACATAATAATGTCTAAACAATCGCAGTTCTTTCATGGAGAATACGAACGTATACCGTATATAGATATACATTTCTTCTGACATATAAAATGAGCTCATAGATATAAGAGAGCATGTAAATATACCCTACATATATCCCATATTCATCATCCATCCATTTAGTGATGTTATATATGGACATGGATCTACAAACGACCATAACTGCCGGGGGTGGGGTTCCTATGCATGGCATGTTATAAATGTAGCTTATATATATGCATGGCATGGGGGTGGGGTTCCTATGAAAATTAGATTTAGGTTACAAGCGTGATACAGTTATGATTGGAACCCCATAAGTTTCATTCTACATGCTTGCTTCTACCAAAAGTAATTTCATCACAGATCGTATAATAAT
>AYJT01079399.1:0-11554 GCA_001278415.1 Ocimum tenuiflorum | reverse complement strand
TGAAGACGAAAACATGGCAGAGAACAATGATCATTCAGTAGAGCCACACGGTTGTGCTTCAATTAGTACAACTTCAAGCGGAGACCCCATCTCGAACGGGACATCCAGTTCCGATGATTCCCACGATGGCTCAGGTAAGTCGAATTCTAGCCAGAGAAGTGGTGCACCCTACTTGTTTGAAGAGGACGTTGAGTTTGTCGGTGTCGAGTTAGAAGGTACGGAAAAAGCCATGGAACACGCTCTTAAAGAAGGAATAGTGGGGGAAGCTGGACCCCTTAAAAGGAATACTGTAGCTAAGAAAATAGAGAATGAAGAGTCAGATGATGGTGGTGCTGGTATGAAGGAATTCAATGATGCTAACTACTGGAGAGTTGATCAGGACGTTGCAGTGCTCGAATAAAATACATCGAATATCGATCATCGTTGTCGTCGAGATTTTATGCAGCTGACATATGTACAGTACAATATGTTTCTGTATAAAATGGCATCGTGTTAGTCTACATAGTTATCTCTGGTTATTTAGTTTCACACCTGTTTGTTCGCCAGGGTTCAGTTTTGTCCAAATAGTTTTTTGGGGGGATTTCCTCCTTTGTCCTTTCCATTTAGACGTTGTTTGCATTTGCTCGCCATGGAGAAACGATTAATTGTTGTGTAAAATTTATTATGAACTGATATGTTGTTCTTTTTTCAGACTTGTTCTCTTGTATCTCTCTTCATAATTGAATTGAACGTTAGTAATTTGTTTCAGTTATTACTTTCAATAGAACGGGATCTACTTGAATTATTCGTCACACGAGAAAAATAATTTTATGTTTCAATTCATTTATCCGCGTGTGCACTGTCGGGTAATTTTGTTATCTTCCGTCTCCAACTTGTACCCAGTAAAATAGGTAATCCTGATTAGACGATTTTATCTCGATCTCTCGTGGCTATGTAAATTATCTTAAATGCCACATATTAAATGAGCGTGAAAAATCTAACACTAGAAAGGGTTGAAAGACGAGCAAAGAATAAAAACCCGCAAAAGACAGAAATACCCCTGCAAAGAATGAAATCAATTTACGTGTGCCCTTTTTCGGTTATTGTAGAGCGCATCAGATTCCAATTCCGCGTGGAATCGCGTTACAGAATTTGGATAAAAAGAGGCAGAATTCCGATTCTAGGGTCTGTAATTCGTCGGTATTGGCAAAGATGATTGAGGTGGTGCTGAACGATCGCCTGGGGAAGAAGGTTCGGGTTAAGTGCAACGACGACGACACGATCGGAGACCTGAAGAAGCTGGTGGCGGCGCAGACGGGTACGCGCGCCGATAAGATTAGGATCCAGAAATGGTACACCATCTACAAGGACCACATCACCCTCAAGGACTACGAGATCCACGACGGCATGGGCCTCGAGCTCTACTACAACTAGTTCGCTTTCCTCCGGTATTTTCTATTCTCTCTCTCTACCCCTCCATGCTTTTGATTTCTTCGTGTTCGTGCTGTTCGGTAGCAGAATTTGAATCGTATTGTCATCGGTTGATTGTCTCTTGTTTTTGGTTTGGGTTTTACTGAGTTCCTGTTGTCAATTTTGTTTGGTCTTACGAGCATGATTTACGCGATGATGTATCAATTGTGCGTGCCCGGGTAATTACTCGATACCGCTGGAGTTGGAATTGTGGAAAAATTTTTGTGGATCTGTTTGGCGGTCTGTCACGCTGATATGTTGTCACATGGTCTAAGAATGCTGGAAAATTAATGGTTTTTTTACCGATGCATGCAATTTATGCTATTCAACTTTTCTTCTCGCCTATTTTCTAAACCTACCTGCTTGTGTATCCTTGATTGACTAGAGCGATTCCAAGAGAGTTCAAAGTTACAGGTCTTTTATTGAGATAAACTTTAAGATGATCATAAATTGGGAGTTCCACGCTTATATTGAATGAGCTGGGGGAGAGAGTAGCGTGCCTTTTACGATTTGTTTTGTAAATTGGTCCTGAATTAAAAGTTCCATGCCATCCTTATCAAATTTTCAAATCGTTCCGCAAGAAGGTGAAAATTATTAAAGGCTTTCATTGCATGCTTCTGCTTGTTTCTTCAGGTGGACCACCTTGTTCTGTCAGGTCCATATGCCATTGATTGCCCAGTACACCATTTTGATAAGCTTCCTATACTCTCTGACTTGTGGCTCAAGTGGTGAAATCTTTGCCCTTTAGCTATGGATAATCGATGTGACTGATCTGAGTGCAATCATGTAGCTTTGGTCCCCTTCACAATATCTCATATGCCATCCACCAATACATCTATCTATGTTTGTTTTAAAAATTTATGCATGGGTGTGTCAAGGATTTCCAATTTCTAACGGAGTTTGATGTTGTTGACTGCCTTAGGAAACAGCTCTGCGAGTTAGCTAGATTTCACTTTGTATCACTCCATTTTGGCCCTCTCAACACTCCAGGTCAAGTCACTCCGTTATGCTTACCAAATTTATTCCCACATGCAGAATCACTTTGTGACCGGTCCGGCTTCCCTGTTACACATTGTTGTGTCACATTGTTTGGATTATTGACAAGTGTACTAATCAATAATCCAACCAATGTAACACAATGTGTAACATCATTGTGTAACAGGGATCCGGAGTGCTCTGTGACCCGTCATTCCTTAGTAAATTATCCTTTTAATGCCCTTTTAGTGATAGTTTCCCTAGTATAAATTATAAAGAACATATTACTATTATTTTCATTTTTATAATTATCACACAATTTGGAATGCTATAAACGTCAAACTAAGAACTTACTGAAAGCGTTCTGTGGATTAGATGAACTGTTAATATATAGGCTATAGCTGTGTGCTGATTGCTTAGTTGCTAATATATCACTTTGCAAATTAGTGTTGCCCTGTAATTTTATTTTCTTGCAGTACAGAACTTTAGATGCTCACTCTTTGCTCTTTGATCTGGGCAGGATAAATAGTAATGGCGGATATTAATATTTCTCCAACTATCCACTTGAAGAATGAATGGTGATCATGATGTATTTTTCTGGTGAATTCTTTAGGACATGGATCTTATAAAAATGTCTAAATTCGTGCCCATCTCATTGGGCAGACATTGCTCTTGAATATGTATTTCATCAATATATATGGTGACGGGTATCGGGCGTGTTATATTTTGCTGGTTAAGATTCTTTCCGCACATTTCTTATTTCATTAACTGGATTTAGGTCTGTAACTTGCAAGTGAGGATATGCTTGTTGTCAAAAGGTAAGAGCTAATCTGGAAAATTGCTCGTGTGGTGTCAAATTTGCTTATACGCCATATTTTCAGTAGCATCATATTACTCTCTTTTGGCAACTATATTGTTCGCATTCCGTCAACTATTGATATAGTTACTTTCGTTTGGCCCATGTTTAGCTGTTTGTGGGCTTTTGTTTCTTTAATTCTTGCGCATTTTGTTCGAAGTTTTAATTGGTATGTGTCAACAAAGTATAAATAGGAGTTTGTGTGAAATGACCAATTTTTTTAGGCGATCGACTACTTTTGGATAAGATTTTCTCATTTAGGTGGTAATTGTGGGGGCTGGAGCTGTTAGATATGCCTAAAGGAGTAAATCTTGGGTGACATCCAGTTAAACAATCCAACTACTTTTGGTAGGGGCTCCATGTATTTCATTTTGGAATTACTTATTACCGTTCTTCAAATATTTATTACTAGTGGAAAATTAGTATACCATCAACTATTTTGTGTGGTTCTTGATCCTTAATACTGTTGTAATATTGTTTGGCTCTCTAGGCACATGGATTCTAGTGTACTTTGGCTGACTTGAGGTGCAATTAAGATCTCAAATTATTTCCCTCTGACAATATCAGCACTACTATACAAGACAATTATTTCTAAGAGTAATGCGCGCGCACATTTGATTTTATTGCAACACCGTTATTTTTTCCAACTTCTTTTAAAGCTTGGATAAATAAAGAAAATTAAAATTTGCGAGTATTGGTGAGTTTGACCGCTGTATAAACTTATTATGTTGTACAGGGAATGGATCATATAAGAAAAGATCATCCCATGAAAAATAAGAATGAATCTGAGTACGGTTATAACACAATCAAACACTCATGCTGAAAAGAGAAAAAAATTTAATCGTAGATTTTATTTGATCATGTGGCTGAGCTTTATTCTTATATCCTATGGAAGATTTTTCCTACAGGATTCGAACCCCGGTTGCATATATATGTCTTTTGTATATGTATATTTGTTTAATTCTTTGAATCAACGTTGCTTTCATGATTGCTGAAGTAGTTTATATAGAACTGTACTATTTATTCTGTTTGTGAGGATTGAATGTAACAGAATTAATTCAAACACCAAACGAAATAAATTCGAATCGTTACTGCACATTTGTCCAGTAAAATGCAGTGGTAGAAAACTGAAGAGGATAAGGTAGTTGTAGTACAATACCAAATTTGTCCTTGCAAAGGCAGCAGCAGCAGTAAATAAAGGAGCGAGATAAATAAGGATATACCCGCGACACGATATTTTGGTCATCTCGCGTGTTTCCGGCCAATGATATCGCGACAATACAAAACGATGGATGGGTAAAGGCGGCAGAATCGAGCCCGGTTGAAATGAATCCCGTCCGTACACGTGGCGTTATGGCGACAGCGACAGAAGAGAGGAGGGTGAATCTGGAAATCGGAAAGGAATTGTTAAAAAAGAAAAATGGAAAAGGAAAAAGCGAGGGGTAGTGTGGGGTCCGCCGCACGGATGATCGACGTCACCATATCTCTGTCGCTATTGGTTTGTTTTGACTTAACTGGCCCCACTCACTTCCTCCACTACGCGACAAACCAATTATTTTTATTGTTATCTTTATTTTTTTCATTTTTAATTTTAGCACCTCTCTTTTTTTTTTTGGATTTTAATTTGTAGGAATTCTATTTCACTTTCTTAGATTTTGAGAGAAAGACACTCGTAATAGTAGTTGATAGAACTAGATGCTGTGGACTTGTGGGGATAATCTATGGTAGTATCGCGGCATTCAAATAATTTATGTTAGCATTACGGATTATATTTGATATTTTTAAAGTAGGGTGGACCTCCGAAATATAGAGAACAGACTTTGACGGGGTTCTGGAAAGCCTCATCCCATATATGTCTGAGAAGTAGCATATAATATTTTGCGATCGAGATTTGATATGTCTTTAAGTTTATACCGTCAATCGATCATCTTTCCTAGTGCTGGTATACAAGACTTTGTAGATTAAGAAAAACTTGTGTTAGACCGTCTAAATAATAAACAAATTGGATCAAATGAATAATTTGATTTGTAAAAATTATTTAGACAGTCTAATTATTCTCTTAAAAATTTGTTGATAATACAATGTTGATCTTAGACTTAAAGTATCATTTGTTATAGTTTTGTTCCTTTTTATCTAGTTAAAAAGGAGACATTGCTTTGTTAATTATTATAAACTAAGGCAAAACTTGTGTTAGACCGCCTAGACGATTTATGCGAATCTAAATAGTTCATTTTCACCAACTCAAAATCATGCCCATCCTCGACCTAAACCCAAATCCAAACTCATATCTATCCTCAATTTTAAACCAAAATCCGCCTAAATCATTTAGAATGTCTAATTGGAGACCTTTTGAAAAATTAATAATAAGTAAATATACCGTTAGTAATATTTTTTACTAAAAAAACTAATTACGGCAAATTTTGCATTTCATTTTGTCTATTAAAATGAGGTTTTTCATACGTAAATAATTTTAATAAATTAAAATAAATAAGCATAATTTATGTATTAGATAATTACAGAAATATCATATAATGAATAATACTAAAATTAAATAATTAAATTAAAATGTTGTGCTTAAATTAAATATTTGAGGGACTTGCATAACTATTATTATTTTAAAGTGCAGGACTGAATAACAAAAATCGAGAAAAAATTGGCAAGGAAGATAAGCTCAAAAGTGCAGCTTCTCCCATGCCTGATTTTAGGGGATACTACAATGTCATCTCTCTTGGATCTTGAGCACAAAACCCTAACTTTTGTAGTCAAACATGACAATTGTGAAAACAATTTCATTAATTTCAGAGCTTTTACTTTTTATATATTTTGCATTTAATTTTTAGATGCGTTGGTCATGCATGTGTTCCGTTTATTCAAAGATTCTTGATTTTTTTGGGGGTTTGCTTCATTTCATACCATGTCCATTACCATTAATTTTCTTGAGAATTGTTAGTTATTTATGCACTTTTTTTCTCCCACATAACGACATCTAAATTGGTCTATCTATTAATTTATATCAACGGGCAAATTAATGATGGTTAATTCAACATGAACTTAAGCTAGAGAATTGCTGATAGGAAACGTGGATGAGTCGAGCTAGCTCTTCAAGATCAAGTTATTTCGGGTAGGCCTCGTATCTCGCTTCGGAATTCTTGACTTGGGCTCTTATTAAACTTTATCTTTCAATCTATTAGTTGCACGATGGCCATTAATTTATGAATGATTAACTTTTTTGATTAAAATTAAACTCTTAGAGCCTGTAATTAATGTCGAGTTGATATTGAGCTTCAAAGATTTAAGCTTACTTTTTTTACTAAATTCAAACTTGACCTTGTTTAGCTCGACTCAACTTGTGAACTTGTGCTTATCTATACTTGTTGATTATGAATGTTTCGGAAGTTGTTGTTGTTGTCGTTGTTAGTATTTGGAACTGGAAAGAAAGATAAAAATATTGGGACGAATCCCCAAGACTTTGCTCCAAATCATGCTTTTGTTATGGCCTCTGTCTCCCTATCTTCCCTACTGTCAGTCCACATTGTGAATTACATATCCTTTTGATTATTGGACTCTTTGATTCTCACATTTATTTTATTTTTCTTCTTGTACCAAAACGTGATTCCAGTTGTTACATAGAAAACATGGGATTAATTAACAATTCCTATTGTCTCTATTAATCAAATATGTATTGACATAAAACGATCAATAGCGACACATTTGTAGTGGTTTTGATGAAAATCAAGTCCCCAAATAAGAATTAAAAATAGATTTCCACATTAATCTGTAGATTTGAATAATTAATTTAATAAAAGTTACAAACTCTACAAAGCACTTTTTTTTATTATTTTTTGAACTGGGAAGTGAAGATTATATTTATACATCCCTAGTTAAATAGTTCTACGTATAAAACATTTCTATGATATCCTAAGTTTCCTGACATTGGCTTTTAAATTGTTTAAGATTTTTTGTTTTTGTTTTTAAATTAAACATGTAAAAAAAATATAAGTCAAACTAATATGGTATGTGGCCAAAAGTCTATGACTCCTATAATTTATTTTGTCGTGATTAGCCTCAAATGAAGGGACTTTTGGTCACAAATTTTATTGTCCTACTTGGGTCTATAATTTGAAATTGCTCGCTCTAGACAACTAAAGTTCAAAATTTTGTATTCAAAAAAGATGATTAGACAAATAACTTAAATACTGTTTAGATAATTTAATAAACCTCTATAATACTTAGCTAGTAAAGCCTACACTAAACAATGTAGAAGTTTATAAGATAATATGGTACGAGCCTACGATGCGCAAGCATTTTCTGTCATCAAAGTTGTTAGTTTTTAAATTAATTTTTAAATCACAAAAGTCTTCTGATTATTGCCATTTCTGACTTGCATGACAACTAATAAATAATAATATGTTTCAGTGGATCAATTTTGAAGCTCCCTAATGGTAACTCTTTTACTATTCTACAATCAAATTGTTATTTTTAAGATTCGTTATCATGAAAATAAAAATTACTACTAACATAATATACTCTTATCTAATATTTATGAACAAAAATGGGAAGTTAGAAAAGGCACAAATTTGATTATAAATTCAGCAACTCTAGTAATGAAACATTATATGAAAATTAAATGCTAAAACTTATTATATACTCGGGTAGAATCAAACATAAGAAAATCTTGTAAAATTAACCTAAATTAAAAATTTTATGAAAATATATATTAAAAAAATTAACAATGGAGTAGAAAATGATAGTAGACAATTTTCTTCTTCTGGTTCGAAACCTCCCACAAAATATATACTTATCCAAATTACCATAATCAAATCATTGTTATGCATTTCAGACCGACGAACAAATGAATGGACTATTCTACTTAGCTAAATTCTGGCCTAGACAAATACGAATTTATTGATAATTTTACATGTAAGTTATTCTTATTTCAATTTACAAGTACTTTTTATTTTTCTTTTTACACAAGAACCCTCACATTTTCCCTTTTTTTTTTTGTTGTTAGTAAAGCAGATTCTCACAATTGGCATCACCCAAAAATTAAAGAAAGTCAAGCTAACAATTACCTAACACTAAAATAAAGGCCCTGCACATTGCTTAATTAATTGCATGTTCATTAACAACTTGGGGGTGAGTGTCATGATTAATGAGCTTAAAATCAAAGTGAACATTAATGTTAATTTGAGTAAAAAAAACAAAAAAAAACAAAAGAAAGTTAGTCAAATAGGGCATTAATTAATATTAGAGAGTTAGCATTAAGCACAATTATGACTCCACCACCATCAAGGCGGCGAGAGGAGTGGAAAAACACACATGACAAACATGACATGGCATGACATGCCATGTTGTCCATCATCATCATCATGACCATGATGACACATACATCATATCATAATAAATCATACATTTATCAACCACTTTGGTTTCTTGCCACCACACGTGTTAAAATAAAATAATACCCTAAAAATTTTGTTTTTTCAAACATTTGATTATAATAACTGTCTTGCTTCACTTTAGGTTTGTGGGGATTGTCAACCACCACTAGTTACCATGTTCCTTTTGCTTCTACAAATTTCTCCCCCACTTTCCAATCAAATCAAACAAAGAATATTAAAACTAGAATAATAATAATAACAGTAATTCAGAAAAATTGGTTCTTTAACATCTAAGATGAAGAACCAACCCAATGCAACCATATATAGATATAAAAATGATAATAATAATGAAATAAAACAAGCAATCAAAATAGGAAGAAAGCAGCTAATGCAGACACAAGATCATAAAATAGAAGCAACATAACATAGCAGAGTTGTTGAGTAGAGCATAAAACACGAATTCGAAATCCACATCATCTACTAAGAAGACGCTGTTAGACAACAAACGTATAGAGCTAGAACTTCAAACTATTGAAGTTTCCATAGTACATATTAGACACACACAACAAAGATATTGAGTCCGGTGAACCTCCCATTTCTACCACGATTTTCAGAGACCGAGACTTCATTGTTGTCATCGCGCTTCAACTATGCAAATATGCTCATGGGTCCTGCTTGGTTTGAAGAATCTAGTCCACGCTCCGCAGTTGGCAAACCGGTGATAAATTTCCTGGAATACATAAAGGGATCTCTCAGTTTGGCATGTTTCTTATTTTATTGAGAAATCAAGAAAACTGTGACAATTTCTTTCAATATGCTTCCGAGTAAAAGCCAAGTACAACATCAGGAAATAAATTGGTTACTAGTAAAGAAATACCTTTCAGTGCTGTTATTGCTGGGTTTCGTAAGAATGGTCAATCTTTTTGCGGTCTTCATGAACTCACTGTGATACAGAATTTCCAGGCATGTCAATGGATGCAGCATTATGACATGGATAATATTACAAAAATAGTTGATTTACCTGAATGGTTCGTCTCCCGCTTGTTTGAATGCACCTGTAGAGTCACGGTAGTAAACGTGGTTTATCATTTCTGATCTTTCGATTCCAAACATGTCTTCTAGCCTCTGATATAGCTCATCATATGACCCAAGAACAGATAGATCAAGAGTTCGGCCCACATCTTCTGAGTCCAGGAACACCTTGCAGTGACCAGTATCCAAGCCAAGATCAGATGCGTGATAGCTCGGTTTCCACAAGAGCTGGCTACCCGAAAGGTTCTTTGAAAGATGTTCGTGGTCAACAGCGATACTTCCATTCTTCCATGGTGTCGAAGCAGGAGAGATCTTTCCCTCTGATTTTTTAGGAACTACATCACTGGAATCGTTACACAGCTGCTGTTCGGTGAGTATTGGCTGACCAAAGAGTACAAACAGAGGTGTCTTTGCATCACCCGCTTTCTCTGCCTTCTGAGTAGTATTTCCCATGCTTAGAAGGCAAGATATATTTTCGTTGCAATCCACATTGCTTCTGGGCATCCTATTTGGAATTCTAGGATGAGGATCAAGACGCAGGAAACTGGGTGGAAACAGTCCCATCTGCAGTTTATTGCTAAATGGGAGATCCGACAATGGGACTCCGATTTGAGCATGCCTGGCTCCCTGTATGCCTGCAGTAATGTTGTCGGAAAGACACAAGGGACTGCTTGGACCTAGGGGGGTGCCTGAAAACGATGGCATTGGAAACTGGCCATCGAATGAGAAGTCTGGGTGTTGTGGCAGCCGCAACTTCTTTCTTGGTGGTGAGAAGGGTGACAAATGGAGTATTGTTGGCATATTTGAGACCATCTCAACAAGCCATGGACTGACACACTTCACATTTTGCAACAGATCTGGCTCATCCCACGTTACCTGAGACATTTCGATTTAGGAAGCCATGTCAGAACACATGGGAAACTTAGAAGTTCAAACAAAAATGATTGCAGAATCCACATGCTAAACCAGCCTCATTTTTTTCCCACCCATAGTCAGCTCCAGAGTGTATCAGCTTATTTTTTTATTAGAAACTGCGGTGCTCTTTCTAGAAGCCCAACTCTGGCGCATGCTAAGAGTGTTGGTAAAAAAACAAGAGCCTCTAAAGAATGCTGAGAAACAGCACAAAGCCTCTGTTGAGCATGTGATTGCAGAATAATTGGACCCAAATTCTAACTAATAAATTATATGCATCTCCACAGTTTAGGAAAGAACACACTTATTTAGTAGGCCATATAAGTTCTTATTCACTAAAGAAGATGACCATTACCCATATACTCATTTATATTTTTTTTTTCAAAATCAAGATTTAAGAATGACAAAATTTAGTTTTTGAACCACCGTGGAATCCCCAAACGTAACATGGAGATATCAAACAATCAAGACATAAAGCAAAAGAAAATCAGACAATCATATGGATAAACAGAGAGAAAAATCAATTTAAATGAGGTTATGGAAATAAATCAAGGGAAACACATTCCATTTTTCGATATACAACAATAAGGATTACCTGAAGCAGTCTCCATGGTGAATTCGGCCAACGAAGGGGGTCAACTACTTGAACAGAAGATACGGTTCCCATAAACCAGCTAATCCTTGATGAGTCCTCAGTTTCGAATGGCATCTTGAACCTCAATCCAGCACACCACTGAACCCTCATGGCAGCGCTCACAGACGATGCTCTCACGCAGAACTCCGGCGTGCTCTCCCGCGGATAATAAACAACCTCGAATGGCTGGCCGTTGGCAGCCAAGAAAGTGGCCTCAACAACCGATTCAGGCCTCACTTTCACCCTCTCATCCTCCTCCTTCTCCCTCTGATTCCCATTACCCACTCTGTGCATCAGCCTGTTCTCCTCCTCCTT
>AYJT01079394.1:0-13186 GCA_001278415.1 Ocimum tenuiflorum | reverse complement strand
CGATCCAAACTTCTGTCCGTGGTGAGGATCGTATCACTCTTCTCACCTGGATTTATCAACTTTTCAAAAAAGAAATTCCACAACACATATCCTGAAAGGAAAAAGGCAAGAAAATATAATCTTTTCCTTTTTTGACTTAAAGTAATTTGCAGAACGAATTTCGTCATTTGCACAGTTATTATGCAAAATAATTCAAGCTTGACGACGCCCTACCATACTCTCGTTTCATTATCGGACAAGTGGTAACTTTGCAATATGTTAACCCATCGAACAGAATTAATGAACATACAATAAATAATATAATGCCAAACACCTAAAATCTTGAATTAGAAAGTGACTAAGAAAATAGGGATTTTCAAAGGAATGATTTTGTGTAAAATTAGTTGTACTATAATTTCGGAAATGATTTGTTATTAACTTACTATTTTGTGGTTGGTATAGATGTTTGAAGTTTAATACAGTAGAACCTCGATAACTTAATAAATTCTCTTAAATAATAAATTTTTCCGGTCCCAACTTGAATCAGTGTAAAAAATCATCTAAATTGATAAGATGATGAAATAATATTTTTTTGGAAATTCTTTTATAAGTATAAAGATCCCATCAAAACTATAAATTAATAATTCATAAATATTACATTTACCACTATAGTAATTTACTAAAATATGGATCTATTGTAATTTATTTATTTTTAAATTCAAACCTAATTCAATCTCATCTCTAATTTTTCTAATTGCACCCACAAATTCAGGAGTTGAGCTCTCCAACTATAACAAAAAAAGGTTGTGAATCAGTGCATTGTTTTTTTAACTTATTATTTGATAAAATACAATGAATTTAATAGATACATGAATGTATTCAATTAGTATCAATGAATTCATAAATTAATGATACAATATTAAATTGAAACAATAAATTATTAAGTACATGAATTAGCCTAGTTTGATGTAAGTAATGGTTTGATATATGAATATATTCAATAACAAATACACAAATCTACTTATTTTTAACTAATTGAAATATCATGAACAATTTATTTGTATACAATATTTTTATCAAAATTATTTGGTGAATGATTAAGAAATTTTCTTTTAATTAATAAATTATTAATTTATTTATATATTAATATCTCTCTAAATTAATAAAATCTCATGATTTCAAGGATACTAATTTATAGAAATGTCACTCTAACTAATCACGCATATATAATCCCCCTCTTTCTAGTCGTATATATATTAAACACCGTCTCTTGTTGGTTTTTATGACGATGGCATGCACACTTTTTGTTTACTTGATGACGTAAAAAATAGCAATATTTATCACATAATATAAATTTAGTATGAATATTTAAGTAGGATTAGGCCTTGAGCTGATCTACATACAATATTGTTCGAGGGGAGTTTGCAGGTCATTATCTTTTGTTAGGCATTAATTGAAATGATAGAAAATGATGTCCTAAAAACTCGTAAATATACATGAATCGAAATCCGGTAGGAGAAAGTCCAATAGCTATGGAATAACATATATTGTCCATGTAATTGCGTAAAAGGAAACTCGAAATTCTAGCACAATGATGGATGAAAAACGTGAGATTTTAGACATATGTTGAGAAATTTAAAAAAAAAAAAAAAACTCTTTTAATAGCAGGTTTAAAGTATATCTTTCTATTAAAAGATTTTTGGTAGACCTATATTTATAAAAATACAAAATATTTAGTATATAATTATATAAACAGAACAAATAAAATGCTTATTTCTCATTCTTATTTAAGCTTTGAATTAAAAGTAATTTCATAAATGTTAGTATTGTAACACCTAATTGAGATGTAATATTTGGAATATTATAAACTCTATTTTAATTAATAAGCCCTAAATGAGAGGTAAGAAAATATAATTGATTTGTTATAATTATAATTGGGATATTATAATTAAATCCTAATTGAGATGTGATCAATCCTACTTGAGATATAATTTTTGGAATATTTTATGCTCCCGTGTTTCAAAAGACACCAAACATTCCACATTCCACCGACCCCAAAAAAACAGAAACTGAATCGTGAATAATATAACTCACAGTACCCTTACCAAATTAATAATTAATTTGATACTGTAATCAAAGTATTTAAATTATTGGCTAGTGTAATAATTAATATATGAGAAATTTTGATGGGTCCAAGCGACCACTCCCCCATTTCGTTGTGCCACGCCCCACCACTTTGGGGGGGGGCCCATTTAAATCTGCATATGTTTTTGTTTATTTACTTTCATTTTCTGTTAATATTATTACCAAACTTATACGTTTTATTGTGGTGCTTTTCAGTCTATCGGGCACTTCTTTTATTGCACAAATCACTATGTTTGAAATAGATTATTACATTTGGAACCTTGTGCTTCCAATTTGTGTTTTTATTCGAGGGTTTTCTAGTTTTATTTGTAAATATTGGGTTCCTAAACTTTGTTAATAAAAATCAGTTCTGGTACATTTACATTTGTTAAGATTAGATGTTTGTTTGATCTCATTCAACATAAATAAAGGTATGGGAACTCACCCTTAAAAAAAAGACTGACAACCATTCAGATTATCTTTTAGAAGCTATGTATAGAATCTTAAAGACTCACCTATGCAAGAAAAGTAGCCAGTACCCTTCTTAAACAACGGGCAGATGTCCTAAAAACTCACATTTCGTTTTCTAAATGTTACATATATAATCTTAGAAACTCATATACACAAGAAAACGTATAGGAACTCAAATTTTTCATAAATAAAATAGTTTAACATATTGAAAATACATGGACTCAAACTTTAACATCGAGTCAATATGTCATGCATGCGTGAACAAGCTATTCTTAATTATCCCAGTGAAAGTAGTCTACGCTTTGCTTCGGAATTAGATATTTTATGTGCTGAAATATATATCCTAAATTTAACTTCTTAACAAAACCTTAAGAAAATATTGTTCATCCTTGTTTTTGATATTTTATATCACGATGGAGCTTCTTGATTAAGCTGTTACTTGCTTCGAATAATGCACCCCGGATTCCTAGTTACACGATGATGTTACACATTGTGTTATATTGCTTGAATTATTGACAAGTGCACAAATCAATGGAGATTATATATGGTAGAATCTTTTCTTAGTAGGGACATGATTTATCTCCATTGATTTGCACGCTTGTCAATAATTCAAGCAATGTAACACAATTTGTAATATTATTGTATAACAGGAGATTCGAACCGCTAATAATGAAGATAAAAATGGTGAGGTGGCCGACCATTAACTATGAAAAATCTCCAAAATCGTTTTTCTCATTTAGAATTGAACTTTATTTTGGATCATCCGAAAGACAGTGATCAACCCCAACTCGAAATCAATGATTGCCAAATACAAAAATGAATGTGAATCTACTGACATTATATAAAGAGTTTTCTTTTTTCAAGAAAAAGAAAATTCAACGTCTCATAATGGCTTCAGTGTTTTTTTCCCACAGTGCCTAGAAACTTAATTAAATAAAATATATGACAGTGGGAAAGACACATTTATATCATAAAGTTTCAGAAATCATTATTCAGCGTATAAAATTTACAATAGTATTTAACAAAGAACCGAGTCTTAGTACGATTTATCTTTCATATATATGTAATAATTTTTTTTCGCTACATATATATGTATGATTAATATAGCAAAATTTACCTTTGTAGACGTGTCCATAAATAATAATCTTGAACTTTCTTTGAATAGAAAAGGACGTGCATGATAAATTTCATCATTGTCTATCCAAATTGACATTTGAAGCTCTTAGAAACCATTAAAAGATGCGAGAATTACTACTTTGCACATTTTTTTTTACTCTTTGGAAGTGTCACAATCTATTTCCAATTCGATAAATTCCGCCCTTCGAAGTGGCAAAAGATTTCACTTGTGTGAACACTGACCCATCAAACTTCGAATTTTGTCATACTTATTTTGATCCAACTTGATCGTATATATACATAGTTATACAATGCAATCATGGAAGGTAAAATTTTTAGGTTGAATATAAAAACATTAAATGATCAGTTTTTCATGCTCAAAATATTCATGAAGACTCTTTCGGAAGCTGAAATTCAAGATTCAAAGTCCCAAATCTAAAGATAGGGACTCAACATCATAATAACTGTATAACACTAACGATTATATTGACGATATTTGTATAAATAGTAATAATTGTTGTCATCTTTTTAAGTAATTTTTTGAAGTGGATATTGATGGCCAGTATATTTTTGAAAATGTTGCCTGACATAGGATATCTTAATATGTAAATGAATCTGCCACGATATGGATCATCGTGATCAATTGGATTTTTTTGTTTTATTTCTCTTTACAAATTCCAATATATTAGGGTACATTAAAAAGGATGATAACATTGTGATAGTAAAACAAAAAAAAAATGCAACGTAAAAAAGTGAAAGGCTTTAAGTATAAACATAGTACGACTCTTTTTTCCAAACATGATAAGAACCGGACCTCCAGTAATGACTTCATGGAATTACTTTTTGATTGATGTGTAATAATTTGGTGTAAACAGAGTCTCGAATGTGTTGTGCATGGCTCATGAAACCAGAAAGTCTTATTTGGTACTTTTTAAGTCATATCAAAGTTGAACCATCGTTTTCTCCAAAAAAATAAAATAATAAAATAAAATAAAAAATAAAAGAAAGAAAAAGAGAAGTAATTTATCATCCTTTATTTTCATGGACTTCTTTTTTGATCGCCCCACTTTGTTTACTAATTTGCTATTTCTTCATCGATCGATTACAATATCGTGTGTGTATTTTTCTATCGGTTAATTAATTATATCAGCAGAACGTTAGACAACTGCATATGGATCTGAAAGAGGGCCAAACAATAGATATCCTTTAGATTCATATTCAAATAAGATCACTAAGTGTGCTATTTATTTTCCCTATCCTACATGGCAAAATAGAAAAAAAATGAAGAAAAGTGTGCCAAAATTGGCACCCCATTTCTAAAAACAAAGTGGGCCGGGCGTGAGTGGGAAGGGGAAGAGTAGGAAACACACGCGAGGATCTAAGCGTGCAGATCCAGTGCGTGCTCCTCATGCGCCCGGCGCGCAAGTGAGGCCAATTTTATTTTTTTTCCTTTTTTCTGTTTTATAGTTTTATTTTTATTTTTCAGTTTTAATTTTTTTAATGAAGAATGTCACGTTTTTTTTATTTGTAAATTAATTTTTTATTCCATTTTAAAAATTTATTCTTACTATTAAAAATTGTATGATATGATACAAATTTTTTAATTTTACTATTATTTTTTACCAAATATTTTCTTATAATTTTTTAATTGACGAGTTGTCTTATATTTTTTTTCCATTTTGCGTAATTGTCATACACCATTTCGTTACAATTTAATGAAATAATTAAAAATTTTAATATCAGCAAATGAAAGAATTTATATTTAATTATTAAATAAAATAATTAATTAATTATATTTTATTCATTACTATAGATTAATTTTATATTTTTAAATAAATAATAATGAGAAGAAACTATATTATATTAAGTAGTGGTTATAACAAGTGAGGTCCATAAATAGTTAAAAGTAAAATAAGGAAAAAGTAGAGAAAAAGTTAAAAAATGAAAAAAAAATTCCTTGCCGACGTGGCGCTTATGTGGCAGTATTAGAAATTATTTTAGGAGCTCACTACAATGGATGCCCTAATAACTCTTCTTAACGTGTTAATCTAATAACTACATCATTGTTATGTGTTATTTAGTACATTATTATATAATAAATTGACCATTGTTGTATTATTATCATTATTATATAATAATATATCATTATCTGTAAAAACACAATAATGACAAACATATTAACTAATAATGTTTTAAAAAAGAATGTAATAATATGAGTTATAAGTTATTACGGGAAAATGAGTTATTACAATAATGCACTCTTATATTCTATACTTTACAATTGCATTTTGTGAGTAACTTGTGCTCAAATTATGTAATTATTCTTTCTATTTTGCAATAAGTTTGCTTGAAATTACCTTGAGTAAGGCTGGACCCGCGCAGACCAAGAACATGCGATAAGTTTGCTTGAAATAATAGTTTCACACTGGGATTTAATAAAGATGATTCAATAAAACATCAAAGTAATTATGTTTTGGCTGCTCGTACATCACGTCTTCAGCCGAATGCCAGCAATTTTAGTTCAAAATATTCGAATTATTTTTTTCATTATCTACATATAAAGAACTTTTATATCATAAGTCGAGGAGAGCAATGGCAATTTTTTAATCATCACAATTTTCAGAAATGAGACTGAATCCCCCAAAATTTAAAGCTAGAATAACGAGAACAAATTGCGACCCGATTAATAAAAAGGATTTAAAATTTTCACAATTTATACCTTTTCAAATTTCCAGATTGCAACGAAAAACAGAAAACCAAAAAAAGAAATAGAACCCTCCAAGAGGTGGCGAGCTGAAATTAAACAGGAACATGGCAAGTCAAAGAACTAGTATAGTAGGGATGGGGTTCGCGAGATCATCTAGGAAACATCGTACTAGCTTGAAAGGAGGAGATTAAAGGAGGCAGGGACACGGGTATTGGAAGGAAGGGCTTTACTCCACGCGATAAAGAAAACTGGTGCGTACGATTTGAAGATACAAATAGCGGAGACCGACAATCTAAACCTTGTCAAGATGATAAAAGGGGAGATGCAACCCATGGCCTATTGTGACTCGGTGGTTGAGGACATCAAAAGAGCAGCCAAGGGAAGTGCAGTGCGAAAAATTCAAGTTCGTGCCGAGGGAAGCCAAACAGGTGGCACATACAGCGGCAAGGGGTCAAATTATATTGAGAAGGTGTGTTATGAATGTTACATGGGAAATTGTTGATTAGTTAGTCACGTTATGATCCCCTTTAATTAAAATTCTTTACGTTATTGATGGAGATATAAATCCTTTAGATGAGATTATACGAATCATATAAATTACATCTGTTATTAAGTAGACGAAAAATATAGGTTAGAAAATACGTTGAGGCAAGTTAGATATACCAACCAAATAAATAAAGTCGAATTGAGACCCACACGCTTTTGTATAAGAGTATCTGAGGCGTGCCAATGATAGCGGCTACTGCAAAACAAATTTTTAAACTTATATCTTCTTTTTTACATAAACATTTTCTTGTGTTGATTTTGTGCATAAACTTAATTAGGTAAAATTCATAAAAGTTTTATCTAGTACGCCACCGCTTATTGGGTTCAACAAAAAAAAAGATGGTGAAGCCTAAATTACTTTAATGGGCTTGGCCCTGGTTAACTGTCTATTTCGGCCCTGGTTACTGAACTTTAAAAATCATATTTACTTGATACGAAATTAAATAATGTAGTTCCATAATTTGAAATTTAAGTATATTCTAAAAGTTCGTATGACCTCAAGTTTTAAGCGATTAGATAATCTTGTTCCTGCTTTCATATATACTAATATTTAATTACTCTTTCTTTTCATCAAATTCCTCATTTTTCTTATTCCAAGTATAAATGGATGAAACAAACATGAAATTCCAAACTACTCAACATTACCTCTTCAATTAATTAAAACTCATTTGAGCCCAAACTGATGTATAATCAAACGAGTTGAAGCTTATTAGGAAAAATTAGATATTATTTCAAACGTACTTGCCATTGCAATAGTCTGAATTCAACTCATTCGGATCAAGAATATTTGATAAAATCCCCAATACAAAGTTCGAAAAAGAAACTATTCTTCAAAAACATGTATAGTTACTCTAACTTTCCAGCTCAATTAGGTCTGGTCTGTATCCAGACAACCTCAGCAACTCAGTCAACCCTCTCAAGACATGATATATCTCATCAGTTTTGGAGTGTCTCTCATCAAAACAATAAAACTCAACCACACCATCTTCAGTCTCAACAGAGCTCCACGCTGGCACCTTCTTCGATCCAGTGTCTCTCATCGCGACTTTCAGTCTAGCCCGATCCTGCCACTTCCCAGCTTCCCCATATACATTGGATAGCATCACATAGTTTGCAGGATTAGGAGGATCTAGTTCAATCAGTTTTTGGAGCGAAAGTTCAGCAAACTCGACTTTTTTATGAATGCGCGAAGCTGCAAGTAAAGCAGTCCAGATGACACTGTCTGCCTTTAGTGGCATGTTGTGTATGAACTCCACAGCTTGCTCCAAAAGCCCTCCTCGAGCCAAGAGGTCAACCACACAACCATAATGCTCGATTTGAGGCTGAATTGAGAATTCGTTGTTCATTGAGTGAAAATGGAGTAATCCATCCTCAACTAATCCCATATGAGAACAAGCACATAATATTCCAATGAAAGTGATCCCATCTGGTATTTGTCCTGCAATTTTCATCTTGCTGAAAATGCTCAGAGCCTTGGCTCCATGGCCGTGCACAGCTAAGGCGTTGATTATCGTATTCCACGATATAAGATCCTTCTTATCCATTCCCTCGAATACATCTATTGCATTCTCTACCAATCCACACTTTGCATACATGTCCATCAAACCATTACAAACATAAATGTTCCCTTTGTAGCCATTGTCTTCTGCATATTTATGTAGCCATTTGCCAAAATCAAGAAATCCAAGTTTGGCACAAGCTGCTAACACATGAACCAGAGTCGCGTCGTTAGGCTGCGCATCAGCCTCTTTGATCATCTGCTTAAAGGCATCAAGAACTTCAGTGAAACTCCCACGGCGAGCATACGCTCCAATTAATCCATTCCAAGAGAAAACATTCTTCTGCTGCATAGATTCGAAAAGTTTCTCACAGTCCTCTGCATTCCCATTCTTAGCATAACCATTCAACAGAGTGTTGTAAGATATCAAATCCTTACATGGCATTCTATCAAAAAGCTTCTTCGCCTCCACCATATCTCCTAGCTCTGTATATGCGGTTACCATCCTGTTCCATAATACAACGTCGCGTTCTGGCGCCAAATCGAATAGCCTTCTTGCTGAAACCAAATCGCCATTGGCAACATAACCGCTGATCATTGCAGTCCAAGACACCACATTCCTGTCTTCCAGCTCAGTAAAAGCCCTAAATGCACATGACACGCGCCCCCCGCCAGAATACAATTCAATCAAATTGGTGCCGACATAATTATTGGAAATGAAACCATTTTTGACGGAGATGCAATGCATCTCCTCCCCTTCTCTCAAAGCCATCATTTTGCAACACGACTTCAACACCACGGGTAATGAATAGCAATTGGGATTTACATTCTCCCTCATCATGTCACGGAACAAGACCACCACATTACTGTAAATGTCATTTTGGAGATACCCTTTTGACATTACATTCCAAAGCGAAGTGTGCCTTCGGTCAGGCAATTTGTCGAACACCCTTCGGGCGTAACTTATTTGCCTCAGTTCCGTGCACTTTGATATGAAGTGGGAGCTCACGACGTGGTTACTGTAATCAGTGGCGTTGATAATAATCTGCGATTGAATTTGTCGGAGTTGAATGGGCGTCTTACATATTTTTATGAGCAAGATAAGCTTTTGCCCGAAGGTACGAACAACGTCGGAACTGATACTATACATTCATATGCTGCTTCTTGATCGAACCATCATTCTCTGTCCATCACTTCTGTAATTCTCTCTCAAGTCTTGACTCGCTACCGAGACGAAACTCGTGTAAGACTAAAATATTTGTGGAGTTCGCCGAATTGAAGTTTTTCAAAGTTTTTTTGGGCTTTATGGAAGTAATAAGTTGCCCAGAATATATGACTTGTACAGTAATTATTAAGCTATTAGCTCGGATAAATTTTGATTCTACATGCTAGCTAGTCTGAACATTGTTCGTATTTATTTTGTCTTTGCTGATTGCTTTCTTATTTAATTGGTCTTAATTTATTTATTAATTTTTACAAAATTTTATGTCATCTAAATATCTATGTATCTATGCTCATATTTTTGTAAAGATATTTGATATACTATTGTACTGTCCACCATTTTTGCATGTTAACAATATAGTGGTAGGTATTTTCAATTTTTTTTTTTTTAAAATTGGGGTAAACTCATACTATTTAGTAAACAGATGTTGGTTCATTTTATCTTGGTTATATTTCCCAATTCCAATATGCAATTTTATTAATGTAACCAGAATTTATTTCCAAGTAGCAAGAAGTAACTGTTAGTTTTTCCGGTAAATTTCTGAATGATTAAAAGGATATGGGTTTGATTCAAACCATATAATAATTTACTAATATTGCTTTCTGGGTACCAAATTGGATATGATAGCAATACTAAAAATATGAAGTTCTGAGCACAGACTATGCATGTTCAGAAAATTACTTACATAATAGAATTGACCCGACCGTGCTGACTAGTAATTAAAGTAAAGCACTTTAAAATCGAGCTTTTTATTTTGACAAATAAGAAAGTGGATTAATTGGAGTAAGATATGATCAGGGTGGTGCAGCAGCTTTAAACATCTCTAAAATTGTGATGGCAATTGAGCTAAGTCTATAATAAATATAGGGCGATAGACTTTTGCTGTTGCTGTGCACCTTCAACTTGTATGTTTATGCACAAGATTCGAAGATTATAAGGGCAGTCAGTATTTAGATGTGAGTTTATTCAGACATGGTCATAGGTTAACTAGACTTTAGTCCTCCTGCCTGTTTGTTGGAGGAGTTGACCGCCCAATTAGAGGGAACATGAGCATATATATTTGTTCATTCACATCCTTAATTCCTATTTTAGCTGCCTCCATCTTCACCTGCAGCTTTTGCCCAACCTCTAATCTTGAGTATTACAGGTGTTTAATTGCAAAACAAGTCTATTTTAAATATTTTTAAAACTCAACTATAGTTCAAATTGTTTTGATATAATTTTTTCTATTTCTTTTCATTTTAAATACTGATAAATATATCAATTATTTAAAATTACTTCAAAAGACAATAATGGATCTTAATTAATAAATATATAAACATAATAATGTGTTTTTATACTAAGATGTTTTACTTTTTAAAGTATATGTGATAAATATATAATGCTAATATATATTTAGAATGCTTGTTTAGGTTCAGGCCCTCTAAAAGTCTGAATAAGGTCAGGAATTTTTATTAATGCGTTTGACAAAATTGAACCCAAGTGAGATAGAGGAGTTTTACTCTCAATAATAATGTCGAATAAATCGCTTGGGGTGAGAACTGAAAGTGAGCAATTTCAGTGTATCAGATATTGCTAATGACATAGTCATGTAGGGCAGACGTTATAAAAAAATTATCAATTATAAAAAAGAAGCCTTGGCTACCGGCCAAAATCCCAAAAATTGAGTGTTTAATGTAATTTCTTATTTTTTATATATAAATACGCTGCAATTGCTTCAGTTTATTTGATAAGATAATGGGTTAATCGGTCACTCGATAGTAAATAAAATCAATATAAAAGATAGTGATACGATTTTCTTTATTTTTTTTTTTTGAGCAAGATAGTGATACGATTTTATCAGAAAGGAAGCTCATATCTCATGACAAATTAAATGAGAAGTGAATGTGAGAGCTCAATTGTTTGGATTCTTCCTGTTTGAGTGAGAGATCTCACTCTCCACCAAAATATTCAAACATAAAAACAAAATAAAAGAATCCATATCTTGATCGACACAAGTACACACATTCCAAATTAATGTTTTCCAATCTTGTCCCTGTCCCATGACCCTACCCCTTCCTCTCGGTCGATTCTGCAGTCTCTACCACCGCCCATGGCACGTGTAGTTATTGCCTTGCACGTGCCCCACGATGTAATCTGCGGATTGGGGGTGGAAGGACGACGGAGAAGTGTAGATGTAGGGGAACATTCCTGTGCAGTACACTGGTCTGCAAACATATATAGAAAAAAATAATTAATATTCATGCACTAATAAATCATCAAATGAAATAATTAATCAATGGCGACATACGTTGAAGCATAGCCTAGTTGTGTTGTGGCAGATAAATCATTCGTGAAAACCAGTTGGCGGGCCTTGTTCAGTGTCTCCGTCTCCCTCTCTGATCCAGTCTCAAACACAAACATTAATTAATTAATTAATTTCAACACGTTTGTATATATATATATATTATTAGTATATATATACGTGGATGATGGGCATACGTACCTTGGCGATGGCGGTTCATGTGACCGCCCAGGGCTTGAGATTTGCAGAATTTGAGGGAACAAAACCTGCACTTGTAGACCTTACCAGGATCGTCTTTTCCGCCGCTTTTCTTTTTTCTGTACACTGCTGCATGCAATTAAACCATCTTTTATCAGACTAATCCTATACTACGCCCTAAACCACATTTTCTTTCATTTCCACTTTTCCTCGTTTGAATAATAAGTTTTATATTTTGCTCTTCATTTTTTTTACTTTCCAGGATTTCATTCTCATGTTCCAAAAACCTAGATACACAAAACTAGTGTCAATTAATATCTTTAATTGAAAATGGCGAACTGGCCGGCCCGTATGCATTCTTGGTGATAGAGAAGGAACTTTTTTTAGAAGAGTGTAATTAATAAAAGAGCTAAAGGGACCTTCTCAAATAAAAAAAAAAGGGTAAGAGTTAAGGGAAAGTAGTGTACCATTAGAAGTGTCCTCAAAGGTTAGTTTACACTCTGGGCTTGCATAATCCTCAGGTAAAATGTTGAGGTCTAATGTATTTCCCTTTTGTCTCCTGGAATATAAAAGAGAATAGTGGTGTGAGAGAGTTAAAAAGAAAACAAGAAAATGATCAAGGAACTGATGAAGAAGTGTGTGTAATTTGGTGGGGTTAAGGGCTGCCAGTACACAGTACATACATTGAACCGACAGAGAAAGCTAGAGAGAAGACAAAGGGAAACAGTATAAGTTATTTTGAAGGTGATGAATGCTGTAGACGAGAAGTAAAACTTGGGAAATTATAAGACTTGAGTTTGGAACTGAAATATAGAGGTTAGTTGAGTTGAGTGTATGTTGAAGAAAAGAGGCTTGAAAGTTGTTTTTCCCTCTGGAGACATCTCTCTCCTCTCTGAGTAAAATTGAATAACGTTCAAGGGAGCAGAAACTTTTTAAAAAGAGGATGAAGAAAGGCTTTTGCATTCTGAGATGAGAGAGAGAGAGAGAGAGAGATTGGCTTGTGTACGTATCTCTTCTCTTGGTAGATAGGTTTATTGCCCT
>AYJT01079375.1:0-12710 GCA_001278415.1 Ocimum tenuiflorum | reverse complement strand
AAGTATAAAGGGAATCCACACTAAGAAATAAAAACAAGTTTCAAATTATAACTTGATATAAAGTATATATGAACTCAAAATTAAATGTTGATTAAGAACTAATGTAATTACAACTAACAGACTATTTATTTCTATCATCTTTAATTATAAAATTGATTCCGTTGCCGGGAATCGAACCCGGGTCTCCTGGGTGAAAGCCAGATATCCTAACCGCTGGACGACAACGGATTATTGAAAATTATAGTTTACTAAATAATATTTCAATCATGTTTCATGTTTCATTCATTGTTCAGTTTGTGATGCCGCTTGTTTAGGCTATATATATTTTAGCGATTCTGTCGGTGTGTTGTTTTCTCCGATTTGGTTCGCTCATTAATCTTTTTTGAGCTTTAACTTGTTCCGGCTCAATCTTATATTTTATACAACTTGACATTGCTTGATATCTTTTCCATTTATTAATAAGTAGATACTTTGGTTAATGATATCAAATTATCGATCAACAATATATGTTTCGTATAGCTTTAACGTTACCTTTCTTATATTATCCTTTTTTGTAAACAAAAAAAATGATATCCTTTTTTAATTTATTAAAATCTTCATCGTTCTCCGAGGAATTAAATAAAATAAGCATTGATATTCTCACTTTCGACTATGAATTTGTTTGGAGGTAGATTTATTATGTGCTACTTTTTTTCCTTTTAATTTGGAGAAAAGGAAGCTTCCATAAATCACAAGAGACAGTACATGCAAATGAAAATATGATGACAAGAGACAAAAGCATGAGCCGTTGAGTTACAAGACCGACCTACTAACCCAGCTAACGGAGGATTGACTCCTCAAAACCCTTCAATAGGTGGAGAATATCGGATAGACGACAGCTTGGAGTGAGTGCACCATGTACTCTGTACGTTTCAATAACGATGCATGCACGCCACCCTTGCTTCCCCTATCACCACATCGTCACATGATTGGGCTTATATTTTTCAGGGATATTATTTATTCTTTCCCTTACAACAAATAAATGACACTTTTTTTAAAGTACCATGATCACAACCAATTATCTGAAATAGAAAATTTTGCCAAAATGTTATTCTTCAGATACTCGTCCAACTACGTAATGCACGCGAATGGTAAGATCTAACACATGATCCAACCCTATAAAAACACGATGAACTTTATCTGAGTAGCAGTCAGTAAACTGATTACCCAAAACCCGAAAAAAGAAAAAACCAAATAATCATGCACACTGCAGACAGCGGCGTCACCATGATGATCAACTAAAAGCAAGATATTACAGAAATATGTGGTAATATGCTATGATCTAAGGCACATTCTGTACATGGTGCACTCTAATTTAACTAGGCTGCCCCAATCAAATTTTCCTCGACCACTTTGCAGGGCAATCATACCTTGGAAACGTTTTCTTCACTTGCCAAACTGTCTGCAGCAGACCCATGAACCTGCTAACCGCAAATCATATTCATACTTAGAAGTTAGAACTCATAGATTATTATATAGCATTGGATCTGTAGCACATGCACGGGAGGCTTACCACACTAGGTGACTGGAAATCAAATGAGTCAGGGGCAAGGGTGTTGGATGAATCTGAAGGCCTGTGAAACAGTAAGTGTGCTACTGAACGATCTATAGGGTTTGTGTCTGTTTCCATATCCATAAAACTTGCACACCTTCAAGGCATAGAAAACATTAGTTATTGCTAGCCAAATAAGGCCATCATGTAGGTTCATAGATGACAATTAGTACGGATAACCCAGCTGTTTATATATTACAATTGGAAGACGAGAAAGTAATCAGGAAACAAATCATCTACCTGTTTCTTGCTTCAGCCTCAGATGCTCCACCACTTGCGTCTCTTTCATCTTCAAAGCCACCATACAGACTTGGATTGCCACGTCTTTGTTCAGCACTCTGAGCTAAACGATACAAGCTGTCCCTTATGCATATCTTTGTCCTCAAATCCAACTTCACCAAAATGGTAACACTTAGTACCGACAGACATTCATATTACATATTCAGCAGTTTTTAAACTCTTCTCTCACAATAAGAGAGCAGATAACTGCACAATTGTGAAAAATCTATATGACGCAGGGACTTTCTGTGCTATTTCAAATAATACCTGTTTAGCAACAAGTTGGAGCTGGCGAAAACTAGCTGCTTCCAGGGAAATATCATCGAAATCTGGAACCATTGTTGAGCTTTCTTGCATATTGGAGGATCCCGTTTCTGCTTCATTAGCCGAGCTAGACACTCGAGGATCACAGTGATTTTCATATTTCCCTACCAAGCCCGTATCAGAAATTGAGGTCTGAAATGCCATGCTTCCATTTTGCAAGCTGTGATGATTACCTTGACAATGTTCTAATTTTTCTCTTTGTCCACTCACGACTAGAGAAGTTTCCTTAAAAGGATGGCCAGAATAACCATCTACATATTTCAACTGGCTCGATACATGGTGGGAGTCCATTGAAGAAACGGGTGCCAAGTCATTTGTCTCAGATTTAACGATTGTTTGGTCCACATTTACTGAAGATGGATCCGACAAATGACCATCCTTTAAATGTATGTTAGAAATTGTATCCTCTAAACAGCTATCTGAATTAGAAGCCGGAGCATGCTGCTTTTGTTGCACGTGAACGGATGCAAAAACCTCGTCAGAATTCAAACCAGAAGGACTATTCATGACTTCATTTTTCAGATCACTGATCTGAGTGAGACTACAATTTTCAAAGCAATGTTCTTTGCTTTTATCAGCAGATCGACTCTGGAGCTTAATCTTCTTTTTGTGCTCACTAGTCTAGCAAGAATATCATTAAATTTTAAGGTCAAACTCGGAAATGTGATTCATATATAGTATATATTGTTAAATGTTAAGATTATTTACTATTTCATAAAACTGCAAACCCACAATAATGAAGAAACACCTCACTTACCACTGCAGCATCGCCTGACCTGAAATGGCTGCTCATTGAAAATCTTGGCTGGACTTTAGAATTGAATCCTATTCCCTGTAAATTATGGCATAAACCATGATCTGCATTACAAAGTTATACTAGAACTTTCGACAAATCACTAGAGAGCAGACTCATGCTTCAGGTAACATATACATATACTAACCTGCTCTGGAGGGATGCACCCATCTTTGCTATACTCGATGTCAGGTCCAGTCAAAGAAGACCTCAAAGAATCAGACTGTTCTGACGTCCAAGAAGAATCCTTATATCTGATGGGTGCATCAGTCCTGGCAAATTGATTCTGGGAGTTGCCATTCGAGATGTCATGGTTCTCTGAGATAGTTTTCACCTCGCTTGGATCAGAACATGTATACTTATTATCTGACCTTAGAGCATCTCCAGATGCTTCTATATCATTCGTTGATGATAACCAACTCAACTCATCTTCTTTATAAATTCCAAGGCCCGATGAATCACTTCTGAAAGCGGCACATTTATAAGTGAAAAGATTACACAAACATTGAAATCTGAACAAAGAACAGATCAGGGTTACCTAAACATCCTGTCAATATCATCGAAGTTCTCTATTTCGGACCAACCATAATACAGGAGATCACTAGAATCTTTGTTATTAGCATTCTCAAAGAAATCATTGCTGGTAGGATTTACACCACCAATTGGAATATTGAACGGGATATCATCAACCAGACTGGCTTTGTTATTCAGAACGGCGGCGTTGTGCTTAATGGCTTCAGCACTATTTAAGTCTCTATTGTTGTTCTTCATGCCATAAGGCAGCTGCATGGTACTATCACAAGCTAAACTTGATTCTTCTTTGATTAGTTCATTGTCAGACGCACAAGTAATTGGACCACTCAGTTTGTGAGAACATGGATCTTTCTCCAACATAGTACTCCTTGTTCTACTCAGAGGTGATGTTCCACTTTTATCCTGGTCAAGATCAACACATTTAGAGGCAGATCCTCCAGTATTATTTGAAAAACTAGCTAATTCACGGTGACATCTCTTGTTGTTTTCCCCAAGGGTGAAATGATCATTGAGCCTCTTCGAACCATGATGGGGCACTATTCGATCATCATCCAGAAAGAAGTCATCCCAAGCAATGTCTACACACTGTAGCAGCAGTTACAGAATTTTTAGCTGTAATAACTGCATAAGATTCTTATATATTATGAGTAATAGATACAATAACAGAAAATGGCAGGAAATAGAGACGAAATACTCATGAATAATGCATTGCGCAGGACAGAGCAAAACCACACTGAACCATAGATATCGAACCAGCCAGAATAGTTTGGCACAGATCAGCAATATTTATTTGGTTTGGGTTGGCTTTAAACTCGGAATTAGAGATTGTGTGTAGAGACTCTAAAACAATATGATAGATAAAATACACAATTTGTCTAAATATAATGCATAGTTTGGTTCTTATAATAGAATACATGTGAAATAAAAACTTGTCGATGCATAAAATAAAGACTAAATGTGATATAATAAATATGATGCATAATTTGTGCGAGTATAATCCACAATCTGTGTGAGTATACCATATATATATATATATATATATATTGCTTTGAAAAATATTAGACCAAATTCTTTAAAAATTTGTGTTAAACCGAAAACCAAAAAACTGCTCAAACTATAATAATTCGATTAAGTTCAGATTTCCAAATCAATCTTGGTGTTTCACATTCTATTTTTCCAAGTAACTTGAGTTTCAATTTTATTGGTTCAGTTTGAAACATAACATCTATTTGCAAAGTCCTAGCAACCGGTATCCAATTATCTTACTTAGACTTACGACCAAAAAATGAACCACGCGAAGATATCATTCATCGACAAGTTAGGATTTCGATCATCAGGTTGCAATGTAAAAGCAAACCAAATCAAGTAGAGACTAATCCTTGACCTATTGGTTCCAAGCATGATACAAGTAATCAATATTAAAATGGCAGTAAACTTAAACCCGTCTGCAGCTCATATTAGAGGGGTAAAAATGAAATTTCCCCATGAACTTGACGATGATCCAGGAGGTCTCATTGTTAACATATGTGATCACTGGGCAGCCAGCAGAAGAAGTTGAAGACTATATTAGCAACATGAGCTTAAGTGACCACCAAAAAAAAAGAGATGCTATTGCTCCTCTCTAAAAGTATCTCCAGTTACGGAACTCTATTATGTACACAGGTACATCTTTTTTCTGCTATTCTGTTCTCTTCATGGAGATTTACAGTATATCTCCTTAAACTTAAAGTAATAACCAATTTGACACCATTTCTATGAAGCTTAAAGGAAGACGCACAAAGTGGCGAAAAATGTTGCAAAAAATCACCAACTTCATCATCATCTCTAGTAAGGCAGACCAGAAGCGCCTTTTCTGGGGAAAAGAAAATACCATAATAGGATGATTTTCCCAGGACAATTGATAAACAAGAAAAAGGTTGCATTCAAGCTTCCGAGAGGAATTAAGTGGCCAGAACCTTTTGGTTTATGTTTAAAGCTGCTCTTTTTCAACAACTAGCATTTAACTGATGAGGGTTTGTAAGATCACCTGCAAGCTATAACCAGATGTTCAATTCTAATTGGCAAAAATGAGTCGTTGTAAGTTGATCATTAGCAGCCTTGAAGCCTCTAGGTTCCAACCGAGTTATAATCAATCGTAATCCTAAAAGATAAGTTGATCTCACCAAAATGTAACGTAAAATATTAAATCTGAGCCTACCATGTACTTGACACAGAACATCAACTTCATTGAAATAAACAGAGAATGAAACAATTGCTATGATATAGTGAAAGGAAGTTCACATTTCATTTGCAACAAGTAAAACAAGCCCATAATACAAAAGCCACCTTTTTCACTGTAAAATTACATAATACATAAAACCTCATGCATACAAGTGAAGATGGGCAATATAATACTCCCTCCATATATGAAGGAAGCTTACCTCATGCACGAACAAGTCTGACATTCCTTGAACTCTCATCCTGCAGTCAGACTTTGTGCTGTTTTCTTCATATTTAGTTCCAAAGCGTTCCTTTCCCTCCATCAACAAACCCGCAAAACAAACAGTGAAATCAAATGTATTATTAGAATTCACTTTTCGAACTTAAAATAATCTCCCTTAGTAAACGAAAATACCAGCTGTTAAACTCCCAAAACATAAGAGAATAATATCACCAACACGGCAAATGACAGAGAGAGAAAAAAAAAATAACGAAATCAAGTTTCTCAATTTCCTAGCAATAAGATTTACATAAACGATTGTGGAAAATAGAGTTCATGGCTCTGAAACACATCAAAGCTTCCAATTCTCTAAAATCCTGAAGCTAAGGCTCTTCTGATTGCAATTTCTCAGCAATTCTAAATTCAAAACTCCAAATAAACTAAAAAAACGAAACAAAGCATGCTCTGCAGCTAAAAAGACTCATTCAAGCAAAACTCAACGGAAAACTCACCGGAAATTAGTCAAGCACTGGCGGAAAATCCACGGTAAGAAATGAGTCGAATAACCCTAACAGTGATCCTTAATCCAGGAAGTTCTAGAGAAAGAGAATAAAGAGGGCTTTGTATAGACGAAGATTTGATAGAAAAATGGGGGAAAGTTGTTTGCTAATGGCAAGTTGGATTAAATAAAATGGGGTGCCAATACAACGCCACGTGGCAGGAAGGCGGTTGGAGTATCGGAACTCGTGGTTGAGAGACTTGTTGGAGATACGATCTCTTCCTGGATTCTGATTGGTCCTTGGCTTGCTTGGGTGGAACGTGTCGGTGTGCAGGTGGGCCACGTGGTTTTGGTGAGAGTGGGCTCTCCCTCCATATATGGATTGGGCTTTCCCAACTTGAGGACTATTTTTCTTTATTTTGCAACACAATATAGTATTTGTGAGTGCGCTGATGATTGCGACCATTTTGGGCTTATCTTATCTTAACATTTTGCGATTGTGACCCTTTATTTGAGGGGACTTTTAGGATTGTAAGTTAGACATACATCACGGCAGTTGACAAAGGCTCCTCCATAATTGTCCATAAAGCATAAATTTGGATTTCCGAATTAAATGAATCTCATCATACTGTTATAGTACTATACATCCTTTTTTCTCGTGAAAGGGATGAATTATCTAACTAGACATCGACCTTCACCAACATGTTAAAGGTTGATCATATGATATAGAGTTTGTTTAAGATGATGTACATATTTTCATTTTACGCGATTAATCTATTTTTGCAGGGGAATGCATTATAAGTTTACCACAATGTATAGAATTTGTCTTGTGGCAATGTTGATTCAGTTTACTTAATTTGCATATTTTCAATATTTGTTAGTCCTAATGTTGTTTTAGTTAATGTAGGGATGAATTATAGCCTCTCATTAGTTATAACAGAAAACTGAACAGTGAGCCAGTGATAAATCATTGGCAAAGTTTGACCAGTTTTCATATTTTAAGAAAATCGCGACTCACAAACCTTTTAAGTAGCGTGCAAGTCGTGGATTGCTGGAAGTGAAGGAACAAGAATTTCCCAACTGGTTCAATACTAAAGAATCTCACACTTCCAAAGAGGGAAATATCAACAGTAGATTTGATATGTGCGATTGTCTAAAGAATGTGTAGTCAATATGGTTTTAATTGTAATAATTTTACTTTTTATTTGTTGCATATTATACTTACTGTTTTATAGGAGATCTCCTACCTATTTGTTGACGACCCAACTCTACCTTATTTATTTGGGTTTGGATCATGTTGGTGAGTTGCTTAATCCCGTTTAGATATTTTAGACGGTCTAACACAAGTTTTGTTATTTACAAATTATTAGAGCATATATTTGATATTCATAAGAGAACCTTTGCAAAACGAGGAATACGAATAATTAAAAAGGTTTTGAAAGTTCGAACATCCATACTAAGATAAGAAAAAGAATAGGAAAGGAAAGCAAAAGAGCAGAAACCGAAAGCAACCAGCACAAATGTAAAAGCTGTCTGGATTCCTTTCTGTCTACGTAAGTGGGACTATTTTTTAATAATCAAGATTGTAATTAATGTTTGCTACATTTTTTCATGTTATCGATTACTTTCTTTAATCACGCAACGGTCAAAGGTAACATGTATTTGTCCCATACTGTGATTAGCGTAAAACGCGTCTAAAATTTATGAATCCTCAGTCCTTTTTTGTCCCGTGTTGTGATTTAGTATTACGTATAATTTATAAAAGTCAAAATTATGTGTTAGTTTGGTTTAATATAGTAAGGCTCATCACGTGTAACAATTATATTATATAACTATATATATGCAAATGCTGATCTCTATTTCACAACTTGGGCTGGGTTTTTGAGCTGTGGGTTGAAGCGGTCCACAAAATCCTTTTCTTTTTGCGAAATTTTATCTAAAGTTTGTCAATATGATGATGATGATGAAGAATTTATAAAATTACAGTATTGCAGTTTTCATAGAAAAAAATAGCACATCATCACCAATTTTATTTTTCTAATATATTTTATTTACTATTTCAAAGAAATACGAGCACAAATTTTCTCCGTGCACTAATTTACATATTGGGTGCTCTTATGCATTTTAGAATAATTATGTAATTAATTTTTAAGAAGTTTTTAACAAAATTGATACATGTGTTTGTAAAGATAAAATTAGTCAGCTCACCAACTTTGATAAAGAAGATTGAGTGGAAAAACTAATTCATTGTATTTATAAAATTCCAGTGAATGTAACTCATAGGTGTGCTAATATATATATATATATACATATACGCTCTCAAAAAAATATTAATCTATACGGTATAATTTGACATTTTTCTTTATTAAAACTCATATAGGTGTGGATAATATTCTATTATTCTCGTATTCATTCGCTTTTAATGTCTTAAAGTTAAGATTATTGCATAATGAATAATAAATTTAAAGCTTAATTAAGAATAGTACATTAATACGATCATATAGAAAATATTAACATTTTTATTAATATAAATAAGATGATAACTGTTATTTATAAATTGACCAATATTGTTTTACCACCGTAAGATGGTCAAATATGGCTTTATCCCAATTTCCGAGGATACCCCACAATATTATCATTGATCGCCCAACAATTTATATTGTTGACAAACAAAACTATTTCTTCTTTTTTTGCATTTTGTGCAAATAGAAAAAATAATAGGTGTGCATGTGATACACAATACTTTTAATGTATTATACGTAATGAGCATGTATAAATAAATAATTATATATTAATTTTATAAATTATAATACATCATGCAACAATGCAATTTTAAACATTTACTCGATTGAGCTGCTTTAGCTTAATTGAAAGTTAAAAGAAATATCCTTCAGCCTAAAACGAGTCTAAACTTTTGAAGTTCTTTCGGCCGTTTCCAAAAGGCAGTGTCGGAGTTAATGGCAGCTGTCGGATCAAGGCTGATGGGTCTAATCAAACCCATAGCTTTCAACTATACATATCACAAGTAAAAAAATTATTAGCTATTTTCTCAAATCAATCAATGTTAAAAGTTGTTATAGATCTGGAAATTTAATTGGTTTATAGTTTGTTGGATTTGCATCTCATAATCATACTGGTAGTAGTTTCAGGATGATCTGTTTCCGACAGAGTAATTCAAAATTCAAGACCTTTGTAGTGCTTTACTTTTCCCAAGCACGTCGTCTTTATCAAAACCTCATTACCAGTTGAGTAATTAAGTAAATTCGTATAACATATATATAAAAAGGAATGGAAAAGAAAAAAGTAAAAGACTATGAAAGCGAGATTGCTAAACAATGCTTTATTCATCATATCTTATATATATCACGCACAATGCAAATCTAGGGTTCGAAGATTCATGATACATGATTGTATAATTGTAGCTAGCTAGCCTATATATACTTGTGTTTTTGACTTGAAACCCAAAAAATGAGATAATTAAGTATGGTTGAAGTTGAGGGCTGTGAAGAAAGTGGAGTGGGTGCAAGGCAAAACGATTCCACCATTATTGTGGAAGCCATAGACCTCTGCAGCTTCATCTAGAAGGCGTTGGAAGTGGGGATTCTTCAAGGAAGAAATGGGGACGACATATCTGCTCATATCTTCGCCCACATAAACCACGATGTGCCCCTTTGGGGTTAGTTTCTTCTGCCCTAATTCCTCTCTGGGTTGGATCTTGCAGTTTCTCATTCTACTCGATGGCTATATTAATTTAATTTAAGATATATATACATATGTTTATGTACGTGCAAAGTGGAGTTATGTATTTATAGGATCTAAATGCGAGTGAAGTGATTGATGCAAGGTGTGGGTTTGGAATAGGAGAAATACACAGTTTTAGTAAGGCAGCATGCGCATGCAGTCAACAACGTTGACAACGTGGGCAAATTCATCTTCTTAATTTCTTTTGCTTGGAAAGATTTATACATAACTAACTGCTCAACATTTAAGAATTATATATATATATGTATCAATGTATGTATGTATATGTCAAATGAAATCCTGATTTGATGGACAACGCGCTATTGAATTCAGTTGATTGATTATCGTTGTGTTGTGTCAGTGTTGGGTGGGGGGATAACACACTCGGCATCTTTGTTTTCTAATTTTATTTTGATTTTTATTCTTTATATAAATTAAATGGAAAGAAATATTAATTAGGTTGAGACTAACGTTCGACTTCTCAATTTCTACAGGGATGACCATTGATTAAAGCTGACAGCAGTCTTCACCAGATAATATCCTCTCATACTCATACATCTTCTCTCACTAGTGTGTCCCTTTAATTTCTAGAGCACTTAATTACAGTGTTTTCATTTTGAAAGGATGCTTCATATGCGCAAACATACAAGGTTCCTATAACATTTTTCTCGTCTCCTTTCTTTAATTTGTGAATTTTCATGTATTTTTAATTTTAAAGATTTGTTTTATATTCCTCATAGAAACAAGAAATTGTAACTAGAAAGAAAAATTAAAAAAAAATGCGTGAGATATATATTCAGAAAACCTTTCGGGTAGAATACTATAAATAAAGTTTGTAACAGAGAATTTAGTCTCCAAAAGCGAGTCTCAAATTTTAACATCATATTCTTAATCAATATATGTGTATTTGATGTTTCTTTCATAACTATTGTTATTTTTTGCGTATTTAATAGGTATATACAAGTCGTCAACAAAGCAGACAGAATATTGATCTGACAATTACAACTCTTAGCGTAATATGTGAGATTAGTCTCAATCTTTTATATAATCAAATCTAGGGTCAAGATCCAATTTAAAATGTCCAATTCTAAATTTCATTATAGCCACAATTTGTGCAATAAATAATAAAATATATTTTGCATTTATATATATATATATATATATATATATATATGTCAGATCTTCAATTCCAAATTTCATTATAGTCACATACTCACAATATTGTGTTGTTATGCATTATACTACATAATATAAATTATATTCACACAAATTATGCATTATAATTATTGTATCATATTTGTCATTATTTTATGCGTTGATAAAATTTATTTTAAATGTATTCTTTTGTATGTATGAAATTATGTTATATATAGACAAATTGTGTACTGTACATATTATATTAAGCTTAATTTTCATACATGGTATCCAGTTCCGAGTTTCATTGTAGTCTATAATGCATGTGTTTGTAATTATACCTCATATTGTGTTTGAATATAATGCATATGTTTCTACATATAATGTAGAATCTATTTTATTATAGTGCATAGTTTGAGATTATAATGCACAATGCATTTGAATATAATGTAGGTGTTTATGTATATGATGCAAATGTGTTTTTGAGTACGGTGGACAATGTGATTGAATGTAATGTATAGACTTATGCATATAATACAGAATCTGAATGAGTATTATGAACATAGTTGTAATTATGATGAACAATATACTTGATTATATTACATGCATTTGTGCTAATAATGGGATGTTTACAAATACAAAAAATAAAAATTACATTATATTCGCATAAATGATGCATTTTAACTATTTTACAATATATTTCATATATTTTATCGAGAAAAAATACTCAATTGAGATTTCATTGAAAGTTTGTAAAATTATCTTTAAGATAATATATGATATGCGAAAAAATAATTAAAATTAAGTGAGTTATCATCGTTTGAAGTTTTAAACGGTTTTAGAGATAGAGAAAGAGGAAGAATATGATCAATATTTTCATAATTAACCCTTAAAGTGCAACAATGTTAGATATTTAACCTGTAACATAAACGAAAATTATTTTGGGAGCATTTGGTTTAACTGTCATAAGTTACTATGATTATGTATTTGATAGTGAAATGAATCAGTATGTGTTAGACCATTCCAATAAACTTGTTTGTTTTATGAGTTAGGTTTAGTTTTGGTCCCAAATCAGAGTATAATACAAGTTATGGAAGTTAGTGAATAAGTGCGGAATTAAAAGTAGGCCAAATATTTTATTTTAGTTGACTTGTGAGAAGTCAGCTGGGTCTTTAAAAGTTGTCGAGTATGATTAGGGTTTCTTTCAGAATAAATAAGATAACGACTCAAAATTGTAAACAGACAGGATATTATAGATGTTCGGATGTGAAAATCCTACGTCCTCTCTTCCTTCTCCACGAAAGGAGTTCACTATGATGAGTTGTACACGGTGTTTACGAAGGGAATTCACTATGATGAGTTGTACACGGTGTTAAACACCGTGTACAACTCATCA
>AYJT01079362.1:0-10032 GCA_001278415.1 Ocimum tenuiflorum | reverse complement strand
GTGTTGATTATAATAGAGCACACACACTTCTGTAATTGATACAACTGGAAGCACGAAGATTCAAGATGCATGAAGTGATTGAAGTGTTATGCTAGCTCAAATAAGTTATTACTCACATACCTTACAAGAATACTGAAAATTGAAGTATTTCAGTAAATGCTAAATTTTCAATGTTATCTCTGCATTTCTAAAAAGCTATTTTAGTACCTTTGGCTTTTATTGTAAATATAATGTTTCTCGTTGTTTCCCTCCCTTTTCCATGTTATATTACTTACAGAAGTTGATATTATGGTTTCAGTAAATTAAGATGTTAAGGTACCGTTTTGACATCTATAATTTTATGCTGCTTCTCAAATGAATGAAGTTCTAAACTTTTATGCTGTTTCCTCAAATGAATGAAGTTGAAAAGCATCTAATTCATATTCAATCCACAGACTGCCTTTCCGGGTCAAGAGAAAAGAGTACATGCCCTGATGATCTATTCAACTGAAATATTTACATATGTTGAAGAGAATCTCAAGCTCACTCCACAAAGTTTGTCTGATAAAGCCACTGCATCAGATGAACTGGAAGAAATGCACCAACAGGTAATGACGGATATGATCCTCATTTGGAATTTTGTGACCTTCTGAACATTGACCAACCAATGGTCTGAAGAAATCATTTTCTGAAATAATCACTTCATGTGATCTCTGTGTTGACTATTGATGCTCCTGCTGCACTTTCAGTAGTTTTATATGCTGCTCGTTGTTCTTGTTTTATCGTCGTCTTATTATGTTTCATGTTCCAACTCTTGTTGCCATTCAATTACATTGACATTTTGGAAACTCGATGATGGCAGGTGCTTTCTTCATCATTGTTGGCATTAGCAGCACTTTTTGATGTTTTCTTCTTCCAGCACTATGAAAAGTCTGGTTCAGAATATGTAACTGGTGAACCAAAGTATGGAGTAAAGGCTCGGAATATTGCTCTTTCTTCTGCAGAAAAGTTGTTCTCGAAACATAATTATTTTCTGGACTTTCTGAAATCTCAAAGCCCAGTTATTCGGTCAGCTGCATATTCAGTGATTAGAAGTTGTGTAAAAAATATTCCTCAGGCTCTTTTGGAAGGAGATATTAAAGTGCTTGCTGGAGCAATACTTGGTTCTTTCCAGGAAAAGAATCCAGCTTGCCATTCAGCAATGTGGGAGACTTTTTTGCTTTTTACTAAGAGCTTTCCAACATGTTGGACATATGTTAATGTCCAGAAAATTGTAGTAAACCGCTTATTGAATTTTCTTAAGAATGGCTGTTTTGGGTCTCAGCAAGTATCATATCCAGCTCTGGTTCTATTTCTAGATATATTGCCTGCAAATGCAATAAACGGGGAGAAATTTCTTATTGATTTTTTTAGAAGCCTCTGGGATGGAAGATACTTATGTTATTCGTCGCATGCAGATTGGCTTGCATTTTTTCTAGCAGTGGAAGAATGTTTTGTTTGGAGCTTGAAAAATACTTCCAGGTATGGGCTAAAACGATATAGATACTTGTATACTCTGTATAATCAGCCTTGAAAATTGTAGTGTTTCTGGAAGCTTCTTTTCCTATTTTATCTTTCTGAAGAGCTAACAACTATTTGTGACCACTTGGTATCAGGTATAATGATGGAGAAGAAGCTAAGTCTCGTCTACAGCATAAACTTGTTGATGAGGTTCTTTTAGGGCTACTCTGGCATGAATACCTGATGGCAGCCAGCACAAAAGATCAGGACCTATCATTTTCATCTTACAATGTAGACCAATCAAATAGTAGCATCCAGTCTTATAATGAGTCAAGAGGAGTGAACAATAAGTTTTCAAGGGATCACGAGGAAAGTCTTGGGAAATGCATCATTAAAATCATTTCTGGGATCAGTGGCATAAACCATGACCTGCTCTTGGTTTTTTCTTCAAAATTCCAAGCTGATTGCCTGAATATATTTCAGCAAACAGTGTATTCTTCCCAAAATGTGCAGAGGGTGATTAAATTTATTTTACTACTTGATGAGGTGGAGAAAGGGGAGACATGGCCTTTGACAGACTTAGTGGGCCCCACTTTGAAAAAGTCTTTCTCGTTAATTGAGACAATTGTAAGTTAAATACGTCAACTTGATTTCCTCCCTTTATTTATTTTGTCTCGGATAACTTTTCTTATGCAATTATGCTGATTTGTTTAATTATTGGAATCCAACTTTTGTTTGATACTTGGGAAAGAATAAGATTTTCTAGGTATGTCATTCAAATTTCATCCAAATAACTTGTTTATTGTCAAATGATAATATTTATGTCTGGAGTCGAAATTTAAAGAGTGCTAAATGGCCAAGACCAGGAAGCTTTGGATCGATACTGTCTTTTATGAGATTTATCTAAGAGAATTGTTGGGAATGTTTAAAAGACTTGCTCGATGAGAGCTGCATGGGTTTATCTTGATCGCTAAATACGTGGAACACTAAAATTGATAAGTAATCGAAAATATTGAGAAACTTGTGTTTTTTAGATTGTAGTGGCCTACTTCATCTGGAGTGATGGATGCTAATGGAAAGATCAGTATTTCCTTTTAATCTTAGCTACATGAATCTACGAGTTTGTTGGGCTTTGCACCATAGAGTTCTGTGGCTGTTTCTGAAAATGTTGCAACATTATATTTGCTTCCTTGTATTTCTCCACTAACTAGGTATCAGTTGTAATTGGTTTATAGCTCATTGGTTTAACAAGTAGAGATTTATGTGGTCTTTTATGAAAATAATGTGCTATTGCATACTGCTAAATTGATATTTGGTAGTTTCATATTTCATCTATGCATTCGGCAACAGAGCTTTCTTGTTGTCCTTATATTCATATTAGCAGTATCATTCCTCATATTTTATTGTCTTTATGGCACCATTATATTTTTTAGTACATGACATCAATTTGACAATTTCTCTACACCAGGACTCACCAGATGCAATTCGGATTATTTTAGTTTCTGTGTCCATATTTGGACCTCGCAAGATAACACAAGAGCTTACATGCAGTGATTTGGGAGCAGAACAATTTCTTAAATCATTCAATGAAATAATTGTGCCTTGGTGCTTAAAAAGACTTACTCCATCTATTGATGGTAGATTGGATCTCTTGCTTGCCTTACTTGATGATGAGTGCTTGCCAGAACAGTGGGATGCGGTCGTTACATATTTAGTGGACCGAGGAAAAATTAGTTCTGGTCCTGGCACCATGGACGAAAACTGCACATCTGTGTTGGCTATTCTGATGGAGAAGGTAAGGGCACGGACTAGGAGCATTCAACAGTCGCGATTATGTCAAGACAACTTGCATCACGAACTTCTAGATTCAGTTGCTGTCCACATAGCACAAGCTTATCCTCCATTTGGAAATTCCGATGCTCGATTTTTGTGGTAGGCTAAAAGAAATCCCTCTCAAAAATATTTCAGCTTTTACATAGAATGCATTTTATTAAGTCTTAGTCAGAAATGATGTTTAGTCTATTACATTTGAAGATGCATCTCCTATCCAATTACTAATAGGTTGACTTGATCAATATTTGATTTTAGCAACTGCTGACTGGTAACTTTCTTTTGACAAAATATCATTATAAATTGTTGAACTGATCTTTTTGTTAAGTTGTTTACAATATTGTGTAGTTACTATTATTTATGTACTTCTTAGAATGTTCGACTCTTGAACTTTCTTTGTTGGGATAGACTGGGAAAAGAGGACTGTTTCCTTATTCGTCTCTGGAACCTGAAAAGTATAGCTTATTGTACTATGATTTCTTAACATGTATATTCCTTTTCTTTTTGTTACAGTGCCGTCCTTGGTGGAGGATCAAAGGATGATGTTATTTCTTTTGTATCATGGAACACAACAGTTCTGATATTCAAGGAAGTCCTTAGGAGGCTAATAGCCTTTGTTATGGATTCTGCATTCTCTTGGGTTCAAGATCTATGTTCATTTTTATTTAATCAGACAAGCCATTCTGAGTGGAGTATGGGATCTTCTCAGTATATTTTAGAAAAGGCTCGTTTTGCTTTAGATATTCTTAGTGGTAGTTTATTTTGTCTGGGTTCTATTGAGGCTGAAAATAAGCTTGTTCAAGACATCTTGGCTGCCATATTCATTATCGACTGGGAATTTAGCTGGGTGAATGCTTCTGAGGGCAAGTTTGATGAAGAGAAAATAGAAAAAACTGAGACCAGATTGTCATTTTCCGATGCTGTCTATGCGTTGCGGTGCAAATCACGTGATCAGTTGTTGAAAGATCTTGATATGGGTATCCAGAAGAGTTTAGCAACTACTTTGATTCAGTCAATAAAAGGCATTATGCTTAAAGATAATGAATGCTATTCAGACAATTTTGTTTCGTCCTCCTGCCAGTGGACACTTAATATTTTTGAAATTTTCTGTCAAAATGAAGTGGAAGAACAACTGTTGCTGGAGCAATTTTTGAGTATCAATGAGTCATGGCCATTATGGGTCATGCCAGATAAGACTGGAGCCAGATTGAGAACTGATGATTCTCTTATTCACGTGAGTTATTGTTGTTTTTCCTTTTCTTTATGTCAGAATAGTGCTTTTTAACGTACCTCATTCAGTTGAGTCATTTGACACATATTAGTGTTTGAACTTATAGCTGTTTACAAGATATAGGAAACATCTCAAGATTTATGTGGTGTGGGTGCCTTGACCTGTAGTCTACACAGTAATTAATATCCTCACTTCTGGTTGTGGTCATAGCTAATGATTTGTTAGTGAACCATATTAATGTGTTTCTTGTTTATCTTTCTTGTGCTCGTAATAAGAATAAGAAATCTTAAAAGATTCTGATAAATATTCATTTACTGTATGCTCCTCTATGCCTGAATGTCCTTGGCTGAATTAATGTTGACTGTTCCATTTCAGGAAATTTACATCAATCTAGTTATTTCATTCTTAGTAAAAAAATTTCTACTCGGCAGTTTCAGTGAAAGGATATGTTCGATTAGCATGCTGGAGTTTACTTAGCGACTAAAGAATATATTTTTATTATTTAATAAGTTAAAACACTCTATTTTCCAATCATTCGAACTCATGATGAACCACAGTTCTGTGGTTTTGGTTTTCTTAGTTCTTATATTTCAGCTTCGTATGTCTTTCCATATTTACTTGCTCTGCTGATTTCAATCATGTTTAGATCAATTTCAGTTAGAAGATGAAAAGAATGATCTAGATGACAGGCATTTCAGTCTGTTGTGAGTGCCTAATGGTAGTGACCAGCTGCCTGTTTAGTCGTATGTTTAGGCAATATTTGTGTTGCCCATGCATGCTTTAGTGATCTTACCATATATGTCGTGCAGTTATGTTTCTGATATACAGGCAATGGAAGTTGATGGTAATAATTCATTTTGTAGGCACCCAAAAACACCAAGTTTGTTGCTTTGGTTGACAAACTAATATCTAAAATTGGATTTGATCGAATAATCGCTGGTGTTGCATTCAAGGAATCGTCTTCATCCACTGAGGAACCAGTTGATGACTTGGCAATCAATCAATCACAATATTCTCGGCCTTGGCTTGCTGCTGAAATTTTATGCACATGGAAATGGCTTGGAGGCAGTATTTCCAATTCCTTTATACCTTTGTTTATTAGCTATGTGAATAATAGCGGAGATTATGGTTTTTCTGATTCCGTTTTGACAATTTTGCTTGATGGGGCTCTTGTCCATGGAGCTGGAAGTGGATTAAATCTCTTATGGCATGCCTCAGTTGACGAGCTAGAAGCTGTTGAAGAACCCTTTTTGAGAGCATTAGCATCTTTACTCTCTAGTTTTTTCCAAGAAAATGTTTGGGGGAATCAAAAGGCAGTGTCACTCTTTAAATCATTGCTAGAGGAACTCTACATTGGTGATATTGTAAATTCAAATTGTTTGAAGATTCTACCATCTGTTGTGAACATACTCATTGGCCCTTTGGGCTCTGGATGTGTAGCTTCTACAGATGATCTGCTGGATTTGAATAGCCAGAGTGAATTTCATAATGTTACAGTTGATCAGCTTGTTTTGAATAGCCAGAGTGAATTTCATAATATGACAGTTGATTGGCTCAAGAGAACTCTATCATTCCCTCCACTCTATACATGGAAAATTGGAGAAGGTAGTACAAATTTTGTTGATGCACCATATTACATAGTGAAGAATTTTCACTTATCAATCAAAAGGAGGATTAAAATGAGATTGTTTCAAATAGCATTATATAATATGTCTTGTTGTTTTAAGTAGTTGCTCTAGTTTGTCTAATGAAGAACATAGTCTTTGATGAAATCTAGTTCTTCTATACTATTTTGAGGCTTGGACTTTTTCCCTTGGTTCTTCTGTTTTCATATGGTTCTTTTTCAACAGTGTAGAAGATATATATTTATTGCAGCAATCATTTTCTGTAATTACTAACACCACCAATTTTTTTAATTTCTGCAGATATGGAGGACTGGATTCAGTTGGTTATTTCCTGTTTCCCAGTAAATTTAACAGAGTTGATAGATGGGATAAAGCCAGGGAGATATGCCTTCTCTGTGGAGAGAATGCTGTTGTACCGGCTGTTTCTGAAGCAGAGGCATGGTGCCTCAGCTTTTACAAATAAACTACCTCTTTTGGTTCAGAAGCTAATGTCAGAGTTAATTGTTATTTCAATTGCTTATTGCTGGGAATATTTTGATGAAGATGACTGGAAGTTTGTTCTCCACCAGCTAAGATTTTGGATCGAAGCAGCAGTAGTCATGATGGAAGATATTGTTGAAAATATCAACCACACATTAACAGATGGAGCTAATGATTCCGATGCTTCACTAGATAAGCTAGAAAATACACTAGCAATTAGTGAGCCTTTACCCATAGAACTTGCAACAAATGCACTTGTTGGGTTCTCTTTGCTTTATTCCCACACTGGATCACAGGACAAGATACAAGATGGACCTCAAAAACTTAAGGGGGATGACAAATGGGAAATCATAATCGATCGTATTTTCGAAGGCATTCTCCGTTTGTTTTTTTGCACTGCTGCTGCGGAAGCAATATCAAATTCACATTTTTATGAGGCTTCGTCTATTATTGCATTGTCTAGGCTTGATCATCGTAGGTTCTGGGAGTTGGTTGCTTCATGTTCTGTTCAGTCTAGTTCACATGCAAGAGACAGAGCTGTTAAATCATTTGATATGTGGGGGCTAAGTGAAGGAGCCATAAGCTCTTTGTATGCTTTAATGTTTTCATGCAAACCTTTCCCACCTCTGCAGTATGCAGCTTTTATTCTTCTATCAACTAAGCCTGTGGCTCATTCAGCTTTTACATGCAATACTGATGAAGGTACTGCTGATAATAATGATTCTCTTGGTACGCCAGTAGTGGAAAATGTTCATTTGAGGGATGAAATGTCATGCAAACTAGAAATGCCGCCTCATGAGGTTCTTGAATTGGATTTAGTGGCCCAAGAACGAGTGAGTAATTTCTTCTTTAGGCAATGTCATTTGATTGGTAGCTCTGTTATTGAGAATTTGTTTTTCTCCCGTAATGATTATTGTTTTTGTCTTGAAATCTCAGGTTAATGTATTAGTTGCATGGTCTTTACTTCTATCACATATTGCATCCTTGCCTTCATCATCTCCTGCAAGAGATAGAATGGTCCAATATGTGCAAAATTCTACGAATCCAGCAATACTGGAATGTCTTTTCCAGCATATTCCCCTGGAGCCATACATGGGTACCAGTTCAAGGAGGAAAGATATAGAACTTCCTGCAGCAGTCTCTGAAGCAGCAAATGCTGCGAGACATGCTGTAAAAACAAGTTCAGTTTTGGTTTCTGTGAAGTTGCTTTGGCCAATTGAAGCTGTGAAAATGGCTTCGCTTGCTGGTGCAATATTTGGTCTAATGCTTCATAACCTTCCAGCATATGTTCGAGGGTGGGTTAATGATATAAGGGATCGCTCTATATCTTCTGCCATTGAATCTTTCACAAAATCATGGTGTAGCCCGACCTTGATATCAAATGAATTATTGCAGGTTTGCATGGCGTGCTCTAAATCTATATTTGTTTTTTCCTTTACCCTTTCTTGTATCTCTACATGATTAGGGGCTATTATATAGGCTAAGAAAGTATGGGTTTCACTTTTTTTATGAATTCATTTGTGGAAACACTTAGCTTAACTGGATAATCTCGTCAACAACATTGCAGATCAAGAAAGCTAGTTTTGCTGATGACAATTTCTCGGTTAGTGTGAGCAAGTCAGCTAATGAGGTTGTGGCCACCTATACAAAGGACGAAACAGGGATGGATCTAGTAATTCGCCTTCCTCCATCATATCCCCTGAGGCCTGTTGATGTAGATTGTACCAAGAGCCTTGGCATTACTGAGGTGAAGCGAAGAAAATGGTTGATGTCGTTGATTTCATTTGTCCGTAATCAGGTATTTCCGGCAATCTTGGGATCAAGCTTCCTCCTATTTTCATAACAGTCCATAAGAGGCTTTATCTTAGTGAAAAATCTACACACTGTCTGTGGACTAAAAATCTCTTATTATTGCAGGCGTTTTGTCTGTAAACTATCCAAAAGTGAAGCCGTGGTCTTTAAAACAGTAAATTTTAATACTTTGTTTGAATGCGCAGAACGGAGCCATAGCTGAAGCAATAAGGATATGGAAAAGCAATTTCGACAAGGAATTCGAAGGAGTTGAGGAGTGCCCCATTTGTTACAGTGTCATCCACACAGTCAACTATAGCTTGCCACGTCTTGCTTGCAGGACCTGCAGGCACAAGTTTCATTCTGCGTGTCTTTATAAGTGGTTCTCAACTTCCCACAAATCAATATGCCCATTGTGCCAGTCTCCTTTCTGATGCTGTAAATTAAGGTGTTTCCCCTCGGAACATTTTCATCTCAGCTGCATTGTCTTTGTATATCTCCATCAGGACGCACTTCTCAATGCGAGTGTAGATTCCGGACAGAAGAAACGTGCTCCTCTAGAATATCGGTAGACGTGATTGTATCAAGTATTCCATTATTGTCAAACGGAGAAGAACAGTTCCCCTTTTTTTATTATTAATTTTTCTTTTATTGAGTTTATTATCTTGATCATTTTATGTTTTCCTAGGTTTTATTCGTAGAAATGACTTTTTGTATCAAGTATTCTATACCTTTTAGTTTTCTTTATGTACCCTATCTTTTCTACTTTTAATAAAATATCAGTGGAATTAGAGTTGTTATCCTATGTCTCGTGCGTATTTTCTTATATTTGATCATTTCATGTTAACGTAATTGATGAAAATCGATGTACTTTTCACTTTTATAAATAGGTGCGTATGGGTTTGGTTGGATTATTCGCGAAATTAGGTATAAATAAAAGAATGACACTAGTTTTTGATAACGGTGTAACCAAGGTACCATGCACAATCGAACTGAAAACAATATTTTTGGAAGATTGAAAATACTACTAACGGTTAATAAATGAACATTAACATGTTTCAAATAAAAAAGAAGAAAATGAGTCGGTTGGCAATGACTAATGAATAATCAATCAAACCAAAAAATGTGTACTTTGAATGATGAATATACAATATGTAAAATAGTTGAAAAAATAGTATATATTATTTCCTAAAGAAGAAAAAGAAAATTGAGTAAATAAGCAATGGAAAATTAGAGGAATCAGATCCATATTCCAAGAGAGGGCCAAACGTGAACTCAACGAAACTCAACTGATCTTCTTCTTCCGTTGACACTCCCAAATTTTTCTTCTTTTTTCATCCTTTTTTTTTTTTCCCTTAAAGATTTGTTCTTGATTTCCCAGAGAATTACTTCAAATTCGAACCGAAATTTCATCGGAATTATTAATGAGATTTTGATTCCAAGTTGATTCAGACTAAAATCTGCCCTTTTCTACTGAATTAAGCCCCAATTCTTCAAGAAGAAAACCGCAATTCATTCAGAAGATCCAAACGAAGATCTCTCCCGATTCCAGTTTCCGGTGAATAATGGCTTATAGGAGGAGGCAGCAAGTAGGAA
>AYJT01079312.1:0-12642 GCA_001278415.1 Ocimum tenuiflorum | reverse complement strand
CAAAACTATATTAAATATAACCACTTTAATTTGAATTTATACTGATAAAATTGCTATAAAAAATAACATAGTTGTTATAATCTAAACAGTCACGACTAAAATCATTATCGAGTATATTTATTTAATATACTCGATCTTTATAATTCGGATTAAAATAAGTTAATTTTATTAGTTTAAATGTTTATAACTTGCATCAAGCTCCAAAATGTCTGAGACGATCCTACTTAATTGTTTTACCTGCTTCTCTTCAATCCCGTGATTCTTCAACAGCTTCTCCTTCTCCTTGGCAGACAGAATCTCGTAATTCGGCTCCAGATAATGCTTCGTGATGTTAACCAGCAAATCAGTTATCTGTCACGCTACAAATTCAAATGCTATCCTTTTTGTGAACTCAAAGCTGCATTATATATGCAGTTCCAGATGACTTACCAGAAAAGTCTCGACTTTAACCGAGTACGCATCCAAAACCTTCTGAGCATGACTGTTCATCTTGGAATGCAAGATTAGAATCACTCTGTCGAGCATCTCTTTGTTCGTGATCTGACTCAGTATACCGACGGCGTGTTGTTTTCTTGTCTGGTGAGCTTCACAGAATACGGCCAAAATCTAGATCAAGAAATGAAAACAGCTTTTATCAGAATTAAAGTTGGAACACTGGGATCTCTTCCCCAGATGTTCAACATACTAACTTATGGGTATGAAACCAATACAAGTTGGGAAATCTACGAAGAAATCATAGCATTGCTCCATAATGCTTGAGTCTTGTCTCAAATCTATTTACCCACAAGAAACCAGGGCGGTTTTTCTTTTTTATTTTTCATCAGGCATTAAGAAATTACAGTTATATATTAGCCTTCCACTTCGCGACTACATGAGATAATAGATACATATCCTTTCTAGTTTTTAATCCAATACACGTAGAGATGTCAGTTCAACCCGAAAGAGCGGGTTGGCTGGAATTAAACCAGTCGAGAATGGGTTAGGGTTGAATATTTTAGACCATAAAATTCAATCTGAATGGGCTCGAATTGAATAGCTTGAACACCCGATACGAATAACCCAAGAGTCCAATGAGTTGGTACAATTGACATCTTCATTAATATTTCTATCACAAAATATAATATTATCATGATCTATCTTTAGTTTTTGATCTCATAATTTTTAATCAACTTTAAATTATTCATACAGTTATATACAGTGCAAATAATTTATAATCACAAAAATATAATATTATCATAATCTATCTTTAGTATTTGATCTCATAATATTTAGTCAACTTTAAATTATTCATATTATAGTTATATACAGTGCATGTAATTTCTAACAGATAATGAGAACGAGTATATCTGAGAGTTATCGACACGAGTCGAATCAAGTACTAGCTTGCTCAAGTTTGACTCTTCGATTATCGAGTCAAATTTCAAACTTTATCATCAAATACTTTGAGGCCACACAAAGTTAATTAAGCCCTAATCGAATCTAAATGAACTTTCTAAATTTTAAGTTATATTACATAATTATTATTTTCTGTAAAAATAAATTATTTTCAACCATAAATTTTTTATAATTGCAGAATTTATTATTTAAAACAAGATAAATCACATACTTATGACTAACCAAACTATAATATAAAAGTTTTATAAAATTAATATTTTTACATTGCATATTAATTATAGTTAATGAGCTTGTTTACAAATTTATGAGTCGAATTTTGCCAAGTTCAATTTGAATCGTAAAATTAATGAGCTTCTATTGAACCGAAATTCGAATAGGTGGAATGCATTCAATTATAGCTAAAATAGAGGAATAATAATTATTTAAATTAACGAATGCATAATTACCGTGATGTATTTTAGAACTTCTATATTGAGAGGATAGTAGTTTGGAAAAATAAAAATAATTGACGAAATTATAGTGGCAGAAAAATTATAAAATTAAATATGTAAACATAAATCCGTAAGCTTGCTCAACAACGAAATAGCCTGAAAACCGAAGGATTAAAATTAAAGAATTTCCAACTCGAACAGCTCAGGTATGGCTAGGCGAAATCATATAGCTTAGCCCAATTTATATCCCAAATAATCTAACCCTATCACTGGCCAAAAATCAACAGTGACCTTAAGCAGATTGTATCTACCACCAGCAATGCAAATAATTTAGAAATTAAAAGAATCCAACCAGTAAAACCGATATAAGATTAGAATCTTTAACCTATTTAGTCTTACACAGAAGAGCATAAAGGTGTTGAAGCTCATTTACACCCAAATGATGGCCTCTATTTAGAGCATAAGAAATCGAAACTGAAAACAAATAATAAAAACTCAAAATCCAACGCAGAGAATGCAGCGGAAACACCTTCTTGTTCAAATTTAAGCAGAGCATCACAAGCCTGATGTTATATAGAATTATAGATTACAAAATCCACAAATCTAGCATAGTGCAGCAGTATGTATGTCCTCCCGAAAATCAACAAAAAATGCACAAACAATATAACCATGATGAAACAAAAACAAAAATCACAGACAAAATTGGTTGAATACCTTCCGAGAAGAGGGAGAGGCGCGGTGAGCGGTGAGGCGGAGTCGCTCCGGCAGCGGGTCGTGGCCGAAGGAGGCGCGGAATTCGGACAGGGAGAGGCGGAGCTGCGCGTCCATGTCGGCGACGACGTAGCCTCTGTCGCGGAGCATTTCGATGAGAGTGCGGCGCGCCAGGTAGTAGCGGCGGCTCTCCTGGCTGCCGGTTTCCACCAAGCTTCCTATGCACACTTTCTCCATTTTTGCAGATTTCTGTTTTTCTTCCGTCTGTGAGTGTGCGTGCGTCTGCGTGTTGTGTTTTTATGCAGAGGCGAGAGGACGTACGGAGAGATACGGCGAATCGACGTTGATTGTGTAGAATATTTTTCATCGTTAAATTTGTCACATCAATTTCTTGGCGGTAAATATATGCAAATTTATATATAGTGTGAAAATATAAGGACTGATCCACGCTTAAACAAAATCAGGCGATCTTGTGTGGCATGTCTTTATAGCATGGAGAAGTGAATGAGATTCACATTGCTCTTATTACATCTCATGTACAGATTGGACATTCGTGCTATAATAAAATTTTTATTGAAAAATATACTTGCAATGGAATCATCCCCGAATCTCGTTCTTGTAACTAGAGTGTAATCGAATCAAGTCGAGTCGACAATTACCTTAGCCCAAATTTGACTTGTTCATTATCAAGTCAAGTTTTGAACTTCACTAGTGAATATTTTGAGTTCACAAAATAATTCAAATGATTGTCATGTCTAAATGAGCTTTCTAAATTTTAATTTATATTTTAAATATTAAATATCATATTTGTTGAAATCTATTCTTCTTTCTATAATTTTTAAAGTTAATCCTTTATTTCTTATACTTCATTGTACTTAATTGTGGTAAAAACATCAAATACAAGTTGCAAAGTTCTTTCTAGTTAATAAGTTTGTTCACAAAGCGAATACTAATAAGCTCAAATTTGACTCATTTAATTAATGATTTTACTATGAGCTTGTACGGGGTTTTATACAATCAACATCTAATTGAATTATGAGTAGCTCGTCTAATTTGTAGTCCTGCCTATTTATAATTTCATAGATTTATGATCACATTTAGTATCATAAGAAAACTTTTTAAGACAAGGCTTGTTCATATTTCCCCCAGCTGCAATGCACCCACCTCATCCTCAATACCAATATCTTAAACAGAGTTGCAATCATCATCCTACATAGGACTATTATTTGGAGGATTTGGATCCCATATTGTGTTTTTTGTCACGGTCATTGATCAAAATTCAAAAATATAAAAAAAGCAGAATAGTAGGAAAATATGTTTGATGGTGATAAGGAGTACCCAACCCCGTTGTGATTTTGGTTAAGCAAGAGATCCAAATCCTTATTTGAAATTGATTTGGGGATGTTTGTATACGCTTAAAACCCTACAATTGACGCACACCAAACAAGTATAGGCGCATTTAGAATGGCCAAGTTAGAAGGATATCATTGAATTTTTTTCAATATCAAATTGCAAAAGTTAAAGATTATGTTAATATTTTTAACTTCTAGAAAATTTATATGAAATTTGAGAAAGTACATGTTTTGTTAAATTTGTTAAAAAGTATATTCCAAGTACAAAAGAACGTAGCATTTCATTTTTATTGTCATAAACAAATAAAGGATCATTCCTAGGAAATCCAATACTCCTACCTGATTCCACTACCAATCATGAAATAAGAAACTGAATTAAAACATGACACACTTCACAAAATGCTCGAACATGACACACTTCACAAAATGCTCATTCTATTTCATCAAACCAACCAAGCAAAATATTCATCGGCGGCAATCAATCATAAATCCCCTTTCCTCAAAGCTCAAAGATACACACAAGTTTCATCATCATCATCATCATCATCATACAACTAAAGCCACTTACAACTGGTTTAAACAAACTTGCATACATTAGTAAATTCCGGTACTAACCACGGTCTGTAATCGTCTGAACCGGATAGCAGACCAAACATATACTTAGCAACTTAACAGTAGCAGTACACCCCACTTCAGATTTGTATTTACAGTTACGGCGAACGAAAGTCGTATGCTAATATCTCGATAGCCAGTGAATCAATGGCAAGAATTGGAGATAGCATAGCATAGCATAGCCCTGTCAATTAGTACAAAATCTACCAAAGGGACACCGATGAATATGTATGAATATGCTTCACATATTTTCTCGACTTCTTGCTCTTCCTCCCTGACCATCTTCAACTTAGGATCATCCTTTCTTAATCCACCAACCAATAAATACACCATCTGTAGCATTCAGGCTAAAAACTGAAGGCTCCGTGGTTTTCCAACCAAAACACGTCAGTCTCCACATACCCTGCTGCTTTTGCAGGATATTCCGTCGCGCAAGAGAACTCCTCAATTATGCTTCAATATGGCAATGCACCAAAGCATTTCACTGCACAAGCACCCATGTAATTCTATCAAAAGTCTCATTCCCAACAAATGAGTATAATTGCCGCGATTTCCAAACATGAGAAATAAATTTCAGCATTTTTATTGAAAGTAAAATCAAAATTAGCAATATTAGATTCAATCACGTGCTCATTAATTGATTGTTTAACAACTAAACGGGGCACCACATTACCCCAATAACCACATTCATCACCCCTAGCATGATTGACATGGAGATCAAGAATGATCAATCTTCGTATGCGATTCCATCAGAGTTCTATTAAGTAAACACGGACTACATTAAATGACAATAGCTATTTCAAAATTAATCAGTCTTATTGTCATACAATTGGGAGCCAGTGATATCTTGTACATGAAGAACGGGATTGCATCCAATGTAATAATTCTAATGGCTATAATTTGATTAAAAGAGAGCATGAATCAAAATCAAATGGAAATGAAAACATTAAATTACGAATGAGCTCACCATATGCAACCAAATTATGTAGCAGAACTCGACTTTTGGACCCACACTTGTTTCTGTAAGTTCATAGAAATTTATATAAGTACAAATGAACAATGAGAATGGAAGTTGTCAGAGAGTAGCAATCTAGCAAACCTCATGAGAACCATATCCTGAAGAACCTCCTCTTTTTGAAGATTTTCCATCTACAATGGAAGATCCATCTGCATCCTTCACATTATAAGCAGAGCCACGGCGACCACCATGCCTATAAGGGCCTACAGTATTTCATAACTCCTCAGTGTGAAACTAAAGACGGTAAGGGATTAAATATTCATTTCCTGACCCAAAAATTAAACATAACACTACCATTGTCTGAGGAATGATGCCTACCACGACCACCTCCAAGGGGCCTGTATTCACCACCACGACCAACAGGCATATCTTGTTTTGTCTCTACATGAGTTCCTGAAAGACAAATAATATAAACTAGGATTAGATAAAATGGAGAAAAATGAGCCCTTAAATTACACACGTCATTGTCAGTTTCCTAGGAGCAGATAAAGTTGCCTAAATCAAAACCAACAATTTTGAAGCGATGTAATTTAACAAAGATACTAATCACTTTAATATATGTAAAACCTATCATCATTACAATCCAAGTAAATTTTTCTTATAACACACCTTCTGCAGAATCCACTGCCTGGGATGTCTGAGAAACAGACAAGGGTAATGATTCATCGCTTGAATGCAATCCATCTGCACGTCGAAGTGGAGTCCAAACTCCAGAATCAGGTCTATCCTTGTTCCTTGCCCGCCTTTCCTGCTTCTCCGTAGGGACAGCATGCAAATCATTAGAGAACTTATCCTCAGAAGCCCCATTTGTATCCTTCTGAAGCGATTGCAGACTCGGTGGCCGAGGAGGTTTCTTCTCTCTTTCCTGATTAGGAGACTGGACTCGCAGTTCTGATTGCGATACCAAAGATGATTGATTTTGACGAGTATCCCTGCTGAGAAGAATGCTCCTGATTATCCTTCCACTAGATTCACGCTTCTGTTTTGGGGGAGCAGAACTATGTGAAGCATTTCCAGGAGAGACCATGCTCTGTTGCAGAACACCAGAAACCTACATAAGACGTAGAAGTGAAATAATGTCTTTTTCTTTCAATTATTCATCAAAATTCCCATCTCAACATTTAAGATTGCAACTTTGGTGCATTTCAAATCCATTCATTCACAGGAAAGATGAACTTATTACTACATACATGTGAAATATTTATAAGGTGGTATATGACGCAATATTACTCCCCATACTCATAAAAGGGTCCCCAATGCTTCCAGATAATGTCAGAACAACTGATTTGGAAATTTGTACCCACTGAGGGTATCTCAGCTAAGTATACCCATGCTGTAATAGAAGAGTGTGCAGAAAACTGTAATTCTGAGACCTAGATATAGAGATAATACAGCCAGGACATGATTTGCAAGATGCCAGTTTGTCAGCTTGTCAGCTTGTCTCCAGAAGACAGGCATTTTGATGTGAATTAAGGGCTTAGTGGCAATTAGTGTGATTAAAGGTGTTTTCATAAGAATGTTCTTCGCAAAGAGAAACCACAAACTCCTAACCATCAGGACAACAAAATCTACTTCTGACATGAGAGGCAAAAAAAAATATAAATATTAAAGAATTCAACTCTTAACAATGATAAGATTCTGAAACTTCATCCCTAACAAACTTGGAAGAGGTCCTACACTCACACCTACAAACAAGGAATGGTAAAGAAACCTTACCAACGGAAAATGGAGCCAAAGCTGGCAATTTAGAATTGAAATAAGAATTTTGCTTTATTTTTCTCCCATGTGGTGGAGATCATCTAAGTTAGAACTCAAAGACACTAATCACTACTACCAGTTTGAGACGTAAATCGAGCATCGCTCGATCTCAAGGTTAACAAGAATCTTTACTCTGAAAGACAATGACCCCTCAGTATTTTGCAACTAAAAGATTATTACATGAGATTTTACGAATTAAAGCTGCTCGTGATGATATAAATTATGCCAAACTTGCATAGAATGAAGTAGTTGATAATGTTTGATGCATCTCCTAAAAAGTCACTTTCTTTCACAACAGCAGGTTTCCATAAACACTACTACAATATTTCCTGGTCAACATCATAAGGTAAGATCGAGGAATTCAAAAACTTTTGGTGCTTATTATGGCCATATAGTTGAAAAATGAAACAGATCATGTTCTAGCATCTGGCTCATGCAAGAACTAATATGCTGGATATGCAATTCTGCTGATTGCAGAAAGTTTTTCTTCTCCTGCAGGCACTTTATTCATGAACCATAAATACAAAATCATAGAAAACTTACATTAGGAATTTCCTTTTCTTTTCCTTTTAGAAGTATAATTTTTTTCTTCTTCCCAGTACCAGTGGACCCTGTGCCTCCTAAAAGAAACCAAATAGCATAGCATAAAAGGATAGCAAGAGAGGCTAGTGGTTAGACAAGGAAGTGCACACTGAAATCTCTAGTGCACAAGAAGAAACTCAAAACAAAAATGATAAATAGGATAGCACCATTTAGACTAATTCTTTACAAATTCTAGATCACATACAGACAGTATAACGAGATCACTTACCCCAAATACAAACATATTATCATCATTGGAAACTTACCATTTTCCCCTTCTAATGCTTCGTTTCCTGATATAGTTGCTGAGTTGATGGACTTGTCAGTCGTCTGCTGATCATCTTGCTTAGGACCCGATGAATAAGTTGATTTATCTTTGTTGTTCACAATCTTGGAACTGTCCCTTAATACGTACTGCTCAAGATACAAAAAAGTGAGATGTTAGTACTGAAACATCAAATCCAATAGTAAAACACCTGGAGTATTGTTGTGTTTCTATATAGAGGGAACTGAACATGTCAAGACGACAAGAAAAGTCCAAAAACTAACTGCAAGCATTAATTGCCAATAAAGAATCCATAAAGGAAGTTACAATCAATAATGTTCTGATGATGCTTATGAATACTCAACAATAAAATCAATAGTAATCTAAAGGATCAAATATAAGAAGTCCATTTACCATGGTAGTAGATGTTTTCTTCTCTGAGCCTCTTTTTGAAGAACGAGAGATTGGATTTTTAGATGACATTCCACCAACTCTTCTAGTTGGTTTCCCATTCAACACAGTCCTCTGCCAAAATAAGGAATACATAGAATTTATACCAAAGGTCAACTTAAAAAGGAGCAGCAAGTTTACAGCGATATAATTATCGAGTTTACAGTCAATACAATTATCAATCAAAATCCACAGATAATAGATCGACAATTGAGAACTTATCCGAAAAATTATGGCCTGAGATAGGACTTTCAGTCAGGGCGAGGGTGTGGGGGAAGCCACATGGAGCTCAAACACAAAATTCAATCTCAAATATTGCAATTAAAGCACAGCAAATAAAAACCTATTACACAAGCCACATAGAAAGAAACCATATGATTACAAATCAATTACATAGAATATAATACTTGAATCATAATAAAATATTTGTTATGTGCCACTATTCCTCAGCAAATGTTGTCCCATTAGCTTTGTAATATATAGTCGATTACAGCATTCACTAATGCTTCTTCCATCCTCAAAGAGCCAACATACAACACGATCATCACAATTTTTTATTTACAAAAGCTAAATAACTTCTGAAGTTTCCTAACCACGAATGAACAAAAGTCTGGTCACCTCCAAATGTATATTTGAGAGAGAGAAAGAGAGAAGTATTCATCTGGACAGCCATCACTAAGGCAAATATAACAAAATCACAGAAGCAAAAGTGATAAGATTCCTACCCGAGATCCACCCTTAGCAGCTCTCTTCTGACGGACATAGTCCATTAAAGGAGTGACTATAGGAGCATCCTTTGGAGCACCTAAATGAACACAGGCAGGTGCTTCAACTAGAAAAATCTTTGATTTTTTTTCCGGCTAGAAAATCTTAAATATTACTTTCATTAGGTATGCTCATTTAATAAAAAAAAAAAACTGGGGTGGTTGTGTTCATCGTAAGAAAACATATAATTAAACTGACCTGCCCGTTCTGCTTCTTTCCTCTCTAACTGTATCTCTGCACTGGGAAGGTTCTCAACAGGCTTTGCAAGAAATTCAAGGAACTCCAAATATTCAGGATCTACACATTTGTCAACAATCAACACATCTTGAACAGCATTTATCAACATGCAATCAGCACACGATTTTACCTTTTAATATGGTCCCTTCACGACCATCCTTCTTGGACCATTGTTTTGGAACACGTTGTGAAGGAGCATACTCAACAATTGTTCTAAACTGTGTTCCTAGAGAAGAAATAAATAGAGGTCGTCCAGTCAGATAACAAATTCGTATATTCTCATAAAGAAGAGGACAGTAAGAAGGGATTTATACTTTAAAGCAACACCAAAACAAAACTCAAACAAGCATACAACAAAACAAATCTAGTAAGAGCCTAAATAAATAGAATCAAATAACCTCGGGAACTGCTTTTATTGGTCTTGAAAATTACCTTTCTCGTTGACAAAGACATGGCCATTAAAAAACTCAGCAAACTCGATGACATCATCTGGCTTGTTAAAGCCAATATAAGCTCTAGCATATTTTAGATGCTTTATGCTGCAAAGATAAATGTTAACATTCAGAGAGGAAATTAGAAGTGCTCAAGTTGAACGATAGACTGCATTTGATGGAAATTATTCTTTTACGCAACCTGTTAGATCATGAAAAAGGGAACCAAGACAAGCTTATACATCAGACTCTATTCTCCATTATTTGAAATGCAAGTCAAATCATCAAAGAAACAAACATGAATTCCAACAGAATGGTTTTCAAACATAAGAATATTGATCCCTCCACTTACAGATAGCACATGGTTTACATATACCCAAGTCATGGAGGATAAATGTAACTAAAAACAGGGGGAAAAAGAACACTTATTACAGAAAATATCTATCATACCCTAGGGGAAAATAATTATAATTTCATATACTGTACACATGCAAAGTGGTCAAATTTCGCATTGGAAACTGTCGTACTGAATCCTACGAAAACCTTCCATGGCAACCATATCCACATCAATCAGTTAGACAACTTCTTCCTAGAAGCATTTCAAGCTGTAGGGGGTCATGTTTAATTACTTTGTTACTAGCTGATAGAAATTTTGATACATCCTTTTTCTATCCTGCTGAAGGTGGAGACCCCATATTATGTCCTTCATTAATCAGAAGCATACACCGACAGACATAAAATCCATAAAATATAATTGTTCAGCAAAAGCTAAACACCAACGATAATTAAGTTCTCGCCTGTCACAAAATTTTATTAGCACCACAAGAACCTCACAAATTATTGCACAGACAAAGACGTAACAACCAAATTCTTCATTATCTCAAAACATTGTAAAAAACATAAACGAAAATAAAGTCAAAAACAACAGAATAAAAACCAAGCATAATTGCAGGAGTCCTAAATGGTACAACAACCAACCAGAAATGGCTAAAGGTACCAGCATACAATTATGCAACTTCATTTCTCAACAATCCAACCACCAAATTACAAGATATAGAAAGAGAGCATGCCAGATTTAAAAATAATAATTACAAGGCACCTAGGAAATAGTGATCCCACTATTCTTAACGTCCCTATATTTAAATATTCAAGGGAAACGTAAACCTTGCAGAAAAAATTTGCATACTACCTGACACAATATCCAAATGAGAACTGAAATAAAATAAAGAATGGAAATTCCAACAACACAAACGTGTATAAAACAAAGAGGGACATGTATAAGTTCAACAGAAATATACCAACACTAGCACCTGACAATCATAATAACTAAAATGAAAAGTAAATGCCATCCGCACCAGCAAAAAAACACAATCTCCATCTCGCACCTGCATCCTGATCTAACTACTTTTCTAGCATAACTATATTACTACAACGTTCTTCAAGCATGGATAGCTCCTCAACAAAGTTTTACATCTCTTCTGGACTGGCCAATATATCTAAATTAGAGCAGAACTTGCACTCCTAATTATCAACTATACACAGCATTACAAAAGACCACATGCTAGCGTAACCATTAAACGAAATATTAAAGCGAAAATATGATGAAAACCTAAAACCTGACCACGAAATTTGCAGATATAACACAATCAGTTAAATGCCCACTCCACGTATTCGCAATCACCTAGCAGAAACCCTCCACGGAAATATACATTCTCACACACCAAACAAGCATATTCATAAACCAGCCTCGGAAAGGCGACTCCAATCAACGAGGTATCCAGGAGCGTAAACGTAACTAAAAACTTACCCAGATTTTCCCGGGCGAAAAGAAAGCCAATGGTAGCGGCCGGAGAAGCGAGAATCGATATGCTCGATGAGGTCGGACTGAGAAATCGTCGGCGGCAAGTGGCGCAGCACCACCTTCGTCCGATCCAGAGGGGCCTTCATGGGCGACAAAACCCTAAAAACCAATTCTAGATTTAATTACAACAATAGACTAGGCCGCGATTAACTCGATTCCCGTCAAGATAACCCTTTACAGCCCTAAAAATTACATCTTAGCGCGGGTTACAGCACCGATCGATATGTTTATCCCCGTGAACCCTAATTGAGAAATTTGGATTTCCGAACGGCCATGCAGGAGAGAGAGAAGAAGAGAAACCTGCGAGAGAGAGAGAGAGAGAGTGACGAAATAGGCTTTTGTGCGTGGATTACGTGTCTTCAACTTTTTTTTCCTTCCTATTCTTCCAAAAAATTAAAAAAAAAAAGGCCTTTTTTTTCTTCCTCGCTTCACACCTCTACAATTTGTACGTATACAATAAGCCAATGCAATTCAAATTGACTATAGACCTCCTATTTTGAAATTAAATAAGTAAGATCTACACGAGGATGATTTTCATTGGAATAAAATAATTCATGTCCACAATAGTTTAAAATTAGAGTGCGGCATGTATTATTATAAAACAGAAAAAATTATAAATTTTACCCCAATGTATTGATCAGTTCTGAAATTTATTTCAACTTTTATCAGTTATGAAATTTTATCTCGATATTTAATTACATCAGTTTAAAAATACCCTCTGCTACTAACAACATTAAAAATTTGCTGAATCGGTCGTTAATATTGCGCGGTGTC
>AYJT01079305.1:0-12121 GCA_001278415.1 Ocimum tenuiflorum | reverse complement strand
CCATGAGCGCGGGTCGTCATCGTCAAAAGATGGTAAATCTACTCGTATAGTGGTGTAGGATATGGTGCATATGGGACTGCTTGTGGTTCAGTGAAGTGAAACTTCGGCGGAGGGTGAAGAGGAGGATGGCTCGTAGATGATGATGGTGTGTATACTGATTTGTGAGGATAAGTGGTAGCTAAATTGTTGACAAGAGTGGTGAGCCCTGCTATATGTTTCTGCAGTTCTGACGTGGCATGAAATAATTGTTTTCGTAATTCAGTTTGGGAGTTTGTGAGATTCCAAGCCAGCTTTGGTGGAATCTAACCCTTCTAGTCGGGCATCCAGGCCCGTTTCATGTGTGATTAATATTCGAGCAATGGGACCAATTTGTTAGAGAACGAGAGACGATGAACAAAAAAGAGACTTCAATAACAATCTTAAAAAATTCTGTCCATCTAATTCCATAACTCTCCCTATTTAGAAATGCTATAAAAAGATATCAAAGCTAAACAAGAAACATGACTGAAAATAAATTACTTAAAAAAATAATGATTAATCAAATCCTCATTGGATCTAGTATCGTTGATCATCTTTCTGCCTACCACGTGCTTGCTGAAATGCTCCTTCTTCTAATGTAGTAACGTGATCCTCCCACTGCACATCAGGTGTTTGATAAATTTCCTAATCAATCCTTTGTCCTGTATGTGATCTTTTACACCCATTATATTGGTTTATCATTCACTCAAATAACATTTTATTTACCTTCCATGGAGAAAGTATTCCACCTGAGATTAACGACGCCAGGGGTACAAGCTACTCTTTGCTGGGGTGGTTAAAACCCTTTAATGCATGAAATAATGTATCAGTGCGTTGAAATTATGTCTGCCGTGTGTTACAATAAATACGATAAGTTGAAGGATTCTTCCAAACTTCTAACTCATGACAGTTGAGTTCGGATATTCTATTTATTCATGAGTTATGACCATGGGTTGAAATTCCTCCACTGCAGCTGTAATTGAAACTGATGGGTTCGAATACTTGAAAGAAAGCTGTCCTTATGTTCTGACTGAATTGCTAGCATATGTCGCGAGGATCAACGAGCACTCTATGGCCATGGACAAGCTAGGAATTGAAGGTATCCTCGACGGTAGCGATATCAATGGGAGACGCGTAAAGCCAAGACTATAATGTAAGTTGGTAGTGACGGAGAAATTATCATAGGTTGTTTGGAGGGTCAAATTAGGAGTCATTTTTCCTGATGTGCAGCTGTAAATGTTTTGTTCTAATCCGCTTCTTGATTCTGGCGTTATAGGGTGTTTGTGTATTTCTCCCATAACTGTGAAGGTAAGAGATATTAGAACAAATATATTTGTAATTGAGCCCCATAGATTATGGTACTTTTGTTGTGATTCATCTTTGTGTACAAGTTGTGTAGAGAACTGTAGTCCATGATTTTGATTTTTTTTTTGTAATTTCTTCAAAAATATTGTTTCCAATGTAAGTTGCTAGTGACCACATCATAGGTTGTTTGTAGGGTTAACTAGGAATTGTTTTCCTTGATATTCAGCTTTAAATATTTGTTTCCAATTTCCTCCTTTCTTCCTTCTGGTCTTTTACGGTCTTTATATCTCTTGGTAATTTGTGTGTTTCTCCCATAACTATGAAGGTAAGGTATATTAGAACAAATATATTTGTAAAGGGAAAACGGGGTATTTTATCCCAAAGTTTTACCATTTAGGGGATTCTATCGCAATTCATTTATGTTAGGCTTTTTTATCCTAAGTTTCAATTCCTTCAGATGATTACACCCGATGCGTTAACGGTGTTAGATTTATGCTGATTCAATATAGTTGAGTCAGTTTCGAGGACGAAATTCTTTTGAGGGGTAAAAGATTTAGCGACCCGAGTTTATTTATTTTTTAATTTGTTGCGACTATCTTATTCAATTGAAAAAGTTAAATTAGTTAATATTTCAAGGGTTACATACCTACAAGTCGCGCGTAGCGTCCTTGGTTAAACATTATAGCACATGGGGGTTTGGCCCTATTACAATGCTTTGCTAACTCGAAAACAAAAAGGTGACTTTCGATCAAAAGTATTCAATCATTCGAAAATGAAAATGGCAATTATTCCGGCCTCTACTGTTAGCTCTTTACGCACCTAATGCTATCCTTCTCTCTCATTAACAATGTACAATTTTCGAATATAATGATGCGTCCTGAAGCTCAGGATAATTGTCTGAATTTCCTCATTCGTTCCCCCTGTTAAGCTGAATTTTTTTAGAGTTTTTCAAGTATTAAAAATTGTGAGGGTAAAAATGTCTTATATAACAAATGGGCTATTAAAATGGGACCTACAAATAAAATTGTCCTTATTATTATTACTACTACTATTCTCATAAAAAAGAGCGAGAATGTTTTTATTTTCTTTCAAGCCCATATCAAGAAATATGTATTTCCATGGTGGAGTCATTCCAATTCTTTTGTGTTGCATTGAGGAAATATATAAATGAATTTCATAATAGAATTGTTCATCAAGTGTATAGGTGCCAAGCAAAATCATGGCGCACTTGCATTAGTTGGAGCAGCGGTAAGGGTAAGAAAGATCAAATTTTGATTATTTACACGCAAGAATAAGACGGATTCAAGTTGGAAAATGTTCCAGTTGATTCATATTCTGGCATGATTTTTGATATATTGTTTTGTTTTTGGGTTATGAATTGTTGTGCTGATTTTTATAATTTTCATTTTCATTTCATTGCTGGAAATTATTCACCGGACTCTGGTCACTCGCTTCACTTCATCGTTTGTTTCCATTTCCATGGTTTGATTATACTTCCTTCTATCATGGGTGTTGAATATAATCATCGCTGTGAGCTGTTTGAACTAGTATTATTACTTTCTGAATTTATATTTCATAATTTTCATTTAGTGTTTGGTTACCCAAATATCAAAGTTGGTTGGATAATGAGAGAGAATATATCCTAATTTTAAATGATTTTACATTCCCCAAACATATGATATAAGATGTGAGATTAGACTCCAAGCATCTATTTAGTTCATATACTAGGAAAAACAACCCGTCACGTGTTGCTTTTTATTAAAAAAAGTTAAAAAGTTAAAAAAGGACAAGTGTGATTTCTAGTAATTTTTTGAGTAAGTTTGATTTGGCTTGCAATGATGGATGAAGGGCTTGTGAGCATTTTGTAAGTTTGATTTTGTACTGAAATGGATATTTGTATCCAAAAATCTCGAGTTTTGAGTTTCACAAGATGTATGATGTTTGTTTTGTATGTCTAGTATTTCAATTTGCATAAGTTTAAGCAACACCAATTGAGCTGAAAAAAAAATATGGAATGATCTGACACTGCTGGATGTATTCACATATCATTTAATTCATGATGGAGGGCTGTACGTCGCTCCTCTCCCTCTTAATGCAACCCCATCATACTTCAATAATATATTTTTATTACGCAAATTTCAAAAATTGTGTTGCAACTGGGACGGCCCGGCCCACTTGTGAGGTGGGCCGGGCCATTTGCAAAAGTCTGACCCAGGCACATCCAAGATCACTAATGAGGTGGGCCTGGTCCGGGCTCAAGACGGGTTTATGGTAGGCCTAAAGTGGGCTGTAAGATTTCTTAATTTTTATTTTTTTCTGCACTTTTTTGAAATAATACATCCATTTTTTTCGAACCATTTGTGTCGAAATATGCATAATTTAATTTCTACACGTCAAATCAAGTTATATGTTGCTAAATTAGTAAAAATAATCTTAATATTAGTAAAATTTTTAAGAAAAGTAATTAAAATGTGCGAGAAATCTAAGGTAGGCCTGAACCGGACCAGTCTTGGGCTTGGGTTAGAAAATAAGCCCAATTCGAGCCCATTTAGCATAGGCAAGCTCGGGCCACCAAACCTGTATCCTTCATGGGTCAAGCTTGGGCTGAATTTCAACCGTGCTGTGCTGGGTCGACCCAGCCCATTTGACAACTCTAAACACGATTTTAAAAAATATTTCATGATTCAACCCTTTTACAAGTTATTAAAAAATGGCGCTATCACCATGTCAAATTTATATGACATTATTCAAAATCTTTTTATTTTATTAAGTTGAGGATGATAAGTGGGGATTTGAACTCTCGACCTCTCTCATTTGGAGCGTCTTTACACATGAATCTCTACTAGTTGAGCGTACCCCGAGGGATTGATATAACCAAAAATTTTGAGTTTTGCAAAATCGTAACTTAGATATTTTAAATTAATATATTTTAAATCTCCACATGAATAGTAACTTTTCCCTCCAAAATTATTTTGTCCTTTTCTTCCTTTACTTTTCTTTCTCTTTTTTCATTCTATTATTTTTCACAATAATATAATATTTTTCTATCTCTTGCAAAAAAAAATAACATCAATAATAAGATAGTTTCCATTCAAAAGATGTGTTGGCTATCAAATTTATATCATTATTAAAATATTACATTTACATCAAATAATATAATTTTTTATTTAAAAAAATACAGGTACAACACTATATATAAAATACCGAAAAAATTCAATAAATTACATTTGGTGTTGCTTTTTCACTAAAAAATTGATTATCTCTTATATTAATTTTCTCTTAAAATATTTCATCACTAATTTTCTTTTAAAATATAACTATTGAAATTTCAAATATAATGTCTTCCTCATATTTGTATTTTAAATGCAAAACCTTATTCTATAAGTTATATATTTTGTAATCGATTTTAAAATCATGAACTATTATATATTTTCCTATAAATTTATATCATTTACCCGTTATTTTTTAAATATATTACATTTTATTTATTATTTTATGTTATTTTAACTTTAGATATTAAAACTTACTTTTGTTATTTATCGTATTTGTTTTAATATTTTTTATTTTTTAAAAATTCAAATATTCAATTCACACAGTAAAAGAATGCCTTATAATATAATTAAATAAATAATATTATTGAATAAAAATTAAATATATCTTTTGAACAAAATTTACACACACGTGTGTAGGATGGGGTGGGATGGGGGGTGCGCGCGTGTGTGCTTGTGATAAATTTATTGTAATTTAACAACACAAAACGAAACATCATCATGAAATATATAAGCATTTATATACAATATATAATAACATATAAATTTACATGTGTATCACTTTCCTCTCAACTTTACTAATCTCATGCTTTTTTTTAGCACGAAATGAAATTATTTACCAATATATTTTTAAAGTCAAGATGCATTTTTTTTTCTTTTTATCATGTAAGTTAAAATAACTTTGTAAATTAAAGTCCCACTTCTATAAGTTTTATGTTAGATGAATAAATAATAACTTTATATTAATTATTTATGAACAAAAAATAAATATATTTTTGAAACATTAATATACTTAGATATCGAATATAGGCCCGTGCAATATGCGGGTGTCAAACTGGTCTATCTATATAATAAAACAAAATAGTCATCAATATTACATCTATATTAATTTTTTCTAAAAATATCACATCATAAACATTTTTCTACTCTAAAACATCACATCATCAAAACAATTTGCTCTTTCTTTTCTTTTATTTACTATCTATTTTACATTGTAATATATATTTGTACAACAAATAATAAAGAATAGTTCAATAAAATTACTATTTCATTTTCTCTAAAAGCATTATTTTTTTGCTAATTTTATTTTTTCTATTATATTTATTTTTATACTAATTTATTTCAATAAAAATATAAATATATTCTTTTTATTATTATTATTTAAGTGGAGTTAATTTTTACTCAAATTATGTTTATATTATTTTATTCATTATATTTATGCATAATTACGTTAATAATAATGATGGACAAAAAATCAAATGCATTTTTCAATGATAACTTAAAAATATCATTTATTTAGACAAAAATTTGTGTTAAACTTCTTAAATAATTAAGGTGGATCTAAATAACACACTCTCATGACTCAAATCCAAATTAATAAGGTAGAATCGGGTCAAATAAATAAATTGATATATTTAAATCATTTAAGTAGTCTAACATAAAACATTATCTTTTATTTATCATATTAGAATGAATAATCATATACTTAGTCCGCGCGGAAGAAAAATTAGTTTTATAACAGGAATATTTAGTGCTTTCGGGAATCAAATTTTGTTTCGACATTTTCAAAATTGTGTAAAATCGGTGCATATTCTTGGCATCGTTAAGTACTTTATCAAATTGAGTTTTATGGTTTCAAAAATTATAAAACTATAAAAAGTGGGGCCACGTCAAAGATTGTATCCTACAAAGTTGCGATTCAATTTAGCAATCAGAATTCGTTTGATTAGAAGTTAAAAAAATAAAAGGAAAAAATCGAACTACTACTCATCATTCAGAAGCGAATCATCGAATAGGAGTGTGCAAACTTTGACCAGAAATCGAAAAAACCGATCAAACCAATGATTTCGGTCAAATCGGTTCGATTTGGTTATGAGTATTTGTTGGTCGGTTTCTAATTTAAAATATGAAAGTCAAATGTAAATTCGGACGGATATCAGTTTTTGCATGGAAATTTTCTGATTCCACCGAACCGTCCCATTAATGTACATTTATAATAATTCCTTACCTAAAAAGTAAAACATATTAGACCATCTCCAGCAGCTCCTTCACAATAACGGCAGACAGGATTCTGAAATCGAAGACGCCTCCAGCAACCACCTCTACCGCCACCACGCACTGCCAAAAACCGCGTTTAGCTACAGTGCACCGGGCTTTGTGGCGTCGCATTGTTTACGCGATGTCAACCCGCTATCCTCCCTTTTTTGTTTTCAATTTCTGTATTTGAAAGAAATGTGAAGTGTGAAGGAACGATGGTGAGAAAGGCGGTGCAAGATGGAGAAGAAGATGGATAACTGGGCAGATTTAGAATTTTAGGGTTTGGATTTTTAATTTTGGCAAATAAGGTCAAATTAGTGATCTTATAGTTGATACTATTTCCAAAAATTTATTTCATTAAAATGCTTACTTTATTTCTTTCTTTTTATATTTTTATAAAAATACATAAAAATATTTCATTGATAACTTTATTTTTATTCCCTCATATTTATTTATTGTTTATCAAATAAATTTATATAATTTTATTTTACAAGTAACAAACATAAACATAATTATATTTTATTAAAGCTTTATAATAAATATTGATGTTTATTATATTAATTGAATAGTAAATGAATTCAAATGGAATATTATGTTGTAAAGATAAATGTAGAGTGACTGTTGGAGATGAAAAGTGAAAAAATGTAAATTTGACTATAGAATATAATAGAGTTAATTGAATTATAAAGTTTGGTGATGGAGATGATGCTTTAACACTACACCACTCATTCTCTCTCTTTTGTCACCAACTCGCTTTCCCGACTTTGATGTGATGTAACTAACCAAAGAGAAAACAATATTTTTCAAGAAATAATAAACAAATAAAATCAATATGATGGGCTGCAATTTTGTACGCAAATTGTACACGATGAATCACAACGAAGTACCATGATCTATTGGGCTGAATTACAACTTCACATTGATGGGAGAAAATAGAAATACACAAAATGAAGATCATCTGCTACAATTCTCTACACAACTTGTACAAAAAGATGAATCACGAGAAAAGTACCATAATCTATGGGGCTCAAATTACAAATATATTTGTTCAAATATCTCTTGCCTTCATAGTTATGGGAGAAATACACAAGTTACAAAGAGATATAAAGACCCTAAAACGCCAGAATCAAGAAGCGGATTAGAACAAAACATTTACAGCTGCACATCAGGAAAAATGACTCCTAATTTGACCCTCCAAACAACCTATGATAATTTCTCCGTCACTACCAACTTACATTATAGTCTTGGCTTTACGCGTCTCCCATTGATATCGCTTCCGTCGAGGATACCTTCAATTCCTAGCTTGTCCATGGCCATAGAGTGCTCATTGATCCTCGCGACATATGCTAGCAATTCAGTCAGAACACAAGGACAGCTTTCTTTCAAGTATACGAACCCATCCGTTTGCATTACAGCTGCAATGAAGGAATTTCAACCCATGGTTACAACTCATGATAAATAAAATATACAAGCTCAACTATCACGAGTTCGAAGTTCGAAATCCTTCAAAATAGTGTATTTATTGTATCACAATTCACACAGCAGACATATCTCAACACATCGATACATTATTTCATGCATTAAAGGGCTTTAACCACCCCAGCAAAGATGAGGTGGCTGCTATGTAATTTTGTGCATATCATATCCAATCGCCACTGCTTTGAAGACCACTTTGTTATCGGTTCAAATTATGCGACACAAATAATTTATTGAGGGGTTCATGCGCCCCAAATCCAAATTGAGGTGTGACAATTACTCTACAAAATATGTTCACTCAACCTCAAATTTCACTCGTCTCCAGGACATGTCTTTATAATATATATGGTACATATCATACTTGTACATATGAGCATTGACTTGATCAATAATATATAGAATATTCCCACATAATTTGTTCATTTTACCTATGGTATCAAGAACATGTTTATATCTTAGGATATTGAAAATCAGGATCCAAGAATTTCGAGGTAGGGATTTGAAAGAAAATATAAATAACAAACTTTGTTTCCTGAGTTTTCTAACTTATCCTACTTCATCATCTATTTTACTATCAAATTTATTAATTTTTACTTCATGCTTTTCTTGAATTTTGACTCATTGTGCTTTGGATCAATGTTAACTATTACTAAGTAGAATATATTATTTTCGATTAGGGTTCACAATAATTTATATCATTCATTTTTTATTTTCAGCCCATTACATTTCTGTTCCACAATGATTGAAACTGCCGGTCCAGGGAGGAGCGCCTGCACCAGTACAAATGGCTCCTGAAGTTTGGCAGTCGAAATCCACACATGTGGGACACACACGCCAGCAGAATTATCATGCCAAAATAGTGTCCACAACGCGTGAGAGAGAGCATCTAGTGCCGAAGTCCTCTCCGGCAGCTTCTGTTGGATTGTGTTGGCACAGGTCTGATTTCTATTGCCATTTTGTTTGATATGTGATTTTCATTGGAAATCCTCGGGATTGCTGTTCGTGAAATCTGATATTGATGCAAAGATCATTGATGTACAAACTTAGCTCAACAAATTATTTGGACCGACATCAAAGCTGAATGTGTCTATGGCTACACATATGGCTATGATCCATTGTGTGACGGCTTTAAACTCGAATGGCCTCGTGCGGATGCTAGACTATTTCTACATATCCGCAATTCTATCGGTGATGATGTTGGAATGGTTACTGACTGTCGAACTTGAAAAGCAAAGCTCTCTACCTTATCTAGGGCTTTTATATTTGGGGAATAAGGGAATATTTCGCAAATGTATGACACCTGTGGTGCTTCCGTTTAGCATATATTAATGTCCAACATGCTAAGCATGAAAAAATGGTAATGATGAGTTTTTTTGGACATTTTCCACGAGTGCCACATTTTGAGACTATTAAGTCTCAAATGCTCCTAGATATTAATAGTCTCAAATGCTCCTAGATATCCAAACTTCATCTCTGAATGAAGCTCTCAACGGGCTTCTTCCTACGGAACATCCAGCCTCTTTCCCACATTCCCGACATAATAGTGCTCTTATTAGTCGTGCACAAGTTCATCAATCTGGAAGGCAGCAATTCAAGTATCGTGATCCAAGGGCACTCAAGGTCAATGGACAAATGTGGAGTGTCATTGCCATCACAAGCAGGTCATACCAAAACAAACTATAAGAAATACAATCGCCCTCCATTAGCTCATGTGGCTAACTATGATAATGTTTCGGGCCATTCAAGTGATTCGATTACCATCTGTTCATTGACTATGCTGAGTTAATAGACAATCATCCCAATCTAGCTTTGTACTAATATTGTTGAGACAAGTAATTGTGTTTCTTATTCCAAATGGATCATCGATCCTGGTGCCACATATCACACATGATAGGAAACTCAAAACATGTTCGCTACTTTGACCCATATTAAAATACATTTCTTGTAGCTAGTGGTTCCTAATCTTGAGTTCTTGGCTCAAGAACGATCAAGCAATTTCCTATTACAAAACTTACTTGTAATTTTATTTATGTCAATAAACTTACTCAAATCTAAATATCAACGGTTGCGCTTCATTGTTTCCCAATTATTGCTTGTTAGAGGATCTTCGAACTAAGTAGATTATTTTATTGTGAAATTAAAGTACATATCACAATTGCTCCCACTTTGATGTCCCCATATAAATTGGAACCCTTGACCATTAAGATCATTGAAAAGGTGCTTACCCACTAGCACCTCGAGCCAATAGACAACTAAGTAAATTGTTGATTACTTATAAAGAACATCAGTCGGGAGGTGTGTTCATTATGATACATAATATCCAACATCAGCTGCATGTACCAATACCATCGCCCCATGGAAGCGCATCGTCGATTAGGCCATCCATCTTTTTCTTCATCGAAGAACATGCCAACATGAGATTGTGAGTCTTGTCAGCTTGCAAAACACGTGTTAGTTTGAGTCCTCGAGTTAACAAGTGAGCTAATGTTCATTGATTTAGCTCATTTTTATGTTAGGGTCCGCTTCATATTACATCTAAATCAACCAAATATTTGAAGACACATTCCCTCCCGGGATTAGTCAAAAGGGCTTACTGTTCTAGTGGCTCGGCTTAGATCAATAAAGATAGCTCTTCTCCTTCTTTGACACCCTTCCGGACACACCCTATGCGCTTCTTGAAGAAGAAGCTTCAGACCACTAGGCAAAGACTGGTGGTCAACTTTTCGCGTCACATCTTGTATAGCCACATAGTGCTATTTATTAGGGAACACCATATTGTCGAAAACCATAGCAAAAAAATTGTTCAATCCTAGTTTGTTCATGAACTCCAATCGATTAATTCTCTTATAAATTATTGAATTCCTCAATTCTTCTCGAACCCCAATCGATCCACTCGCTTCAGTTAATCGACTCCTTTTGTTGAAAATCAAAGCAACCAATTTTAAGGTTTGACTTTTAAATAAATTTTCTTAAATTCATATTACATCCGAGGTCGACCAATTCCCCTTTCAATTCAGATTCAAAGTCTGTCGACTCTACTTTTCGAGAATTTTGTCACAAGAATAGGGTACAACTAAAATTCTCCTCCTTAGGGTACCCAAAGCTAATCGCCTAGCCAAGTCATCAAACAAACTAAGATGAATACGTTGAAGGAAGGGCTAAAGACTCACAAGTCTAGGTTGGTTAAAGAACTCCCAAAGGCCAACGGTACTATGGTCATATCACATCACCGTTATAGCATGACACCGTATTATCAAGCTTATAGCACAGAAGCAATGATTCCATTCAAAGTGCAAGTATGTAGTGCATCGGTCCAATCTAAACTTCTCGAGGGAGGCGGAAATAAGGTTGTTATAGAGATGGTTGTGTATCGAGTATCGACGATGATAAGCAAACTACTTAAATAAGTCGATGAGGTTGTGAACCTTCCAAGTCGAAACTGGGTTTTTGAGGGAAGTGTTTTAAAGTATGAGGAAAGTCAATGCTAGAAAGCTTAGTAAGGTCCTTATAAAATAATCCACATTGTGGGAAATAGGGCTTATGTGTTGCTAACACTAGAGGGCAAAGGTGATATAGATAGGTGAGCCAAGACTGGTGGTTAATTACGGCGAGTGGAGACGTCGAGTAATTAGGAAAGTTAAAGAGTTATTGTTCGATTATGTTATTAATTAAGTTCCAATTTAATTGCAATTGAGTCCTTGTGTTAGTTTGTTCAAGTCTATTATGTTATTTTAATTAGGGTCTTGTCAAGTTGTAAGAGGCCGTGCATGGGCTGTCTGCATGGGCCTATTAGGGTTTTCATTAGGGTTTCTCCATTTATGGCTGTCAAGTTAGAGAGAAAAAACTGCCGAGTATAGTATTTTGAAGGGCAGCAATTTGTGTGGCCTCTTAGGAGGAGTTCGCATTTCTATTCTCTTAATAAAATTGTTCGTTCGTCATCTCATCGCCATCATTTTGGTGCGGTGAACGATGGTTACTACGCGCAGCACCGAGCAACGCCTTGATCATTTGGAGCA
>AYJT01079274.1:0-10345 GCA_001278415.1 Ocimum tenuiflorum | reverse complement strand
AAAAAAAAAAAAAGAAAAGAAAATGACAATAAAACTAATAATATTTGATTCTACACCAGCAAATAAATGTATGGTATTGACATTTGTATTTTTTTTTGACAAAGGAATTTTATATCATATTACACCCTCTTGGGATGTATTTGAAGCTTTGTCATCCCACATCCTATGATGTCACGACATGTGTTATCATAGCATCCGCATCTAGCCTGCTTTTTGTTTACCATTAACGATATGTTTCCCCATATTCAACCTTCAGATTAAATTGCCTCGCCATCGTTAATCCAAGTTGAAGAGCCAAGGCTTCTTGCAGCGTGCTGGTTTTGTGTTGATTTTTCCTGCCAATTAGACTCTACCTTGGCTGTCCTGGATGACGAATACAAGCCCACACCATTTTCTTTGAGCTGGCCGCATCCGTATTAAATCTCGAGAGTCCTAATTACCAGTTTGGACCATTTATCCGTCTTGGTCTTCTTCTCTCCATTGTTCTCATATCTCTCTCTGCTCTCTACAAATTTGTACCATTTTCGTTCGCATTTTTTGTTTTAAAATGGGTCGTGGGATAATGAAAGTAATATCTTACTAATTGAAATATATGCACTCTGAATTTTGTTACGGAGCACACTAAATTAACCGCTATTATGTTTAGCGTACTATGACAAGAAAAATGTTATCATCTTTTCTTACACATACACGCATTTAGTGGATTATATATTTAATAAAAATATTCAAATACTATTCACAAATTTGACTAAATTGTTGAAAACGCGATCATAATAACAGAATTTGGCACTATATGTTTCAGTAATTAACCGGTTTCAGTCGAATAACAAAAGTTGGTGAAAGAACACCAACGTGGACCAACTTGACTTTGAAATGGATGTAGCTTGTGCAACTTGTTAACACAATTTAGAATAGGCTATAATATGAGAAAAATAAAAATAAAAACTCGAGTGGTGGATAATAATATAAATCTATATTTTGTACATAATCTGTGAACAATCAAGTTAGAAGAACAGTGACTCAGCGGCTTGGGAGCTTTAGCCCCACGACCAAAAAATTATCTTGTTTTAGTAGTGGTGTTGTCAGAGATTTCATATGACAGTCCTCATTTTACCAGTAAAGAAGAAAGAAGAATCCTAGGAGGAATGAAAGGCATAGTTGCAATTAGGGGTGAATATTCGGTTATTCGATTTGTTTTTTGACGGAAAAATAATAGAATCGAAATAACCAAATTGAAATAATCAAATTTTTTTAGCTGTAATCGAAGCAAGCATCCATAATAATTGAACCGAAATTGCGCATATGGTAATTCAGTTGTTTTGGTTCGGTTTGATTTTAATCGAATATTTGAAAAAGACACAAAAGCAAACCGCTCAAAATTTTGTACACCCTTCTTATGTCTATACCCTGTGGATTTACAGCTGCTTTATGAAGTGATTTTTGTGAAATTGATTTTATTAATAGTGGGAGATGTGAGGTAAAGTGGAGTACAGATTAGACGGTTTCTGGGTTTTCTATTTTGGAAGAGTTTTATGAGCTGTTTGAACTTGGATGAATATCGGGAAGGAGAGTTTTTTATTTGAATTTTTTGCTTAGCTTGGTTGCAAATCAGATGTAAAGGTGAAAAGAAAGAAGATTATTAGAACAACATTAGTTATGTGGACTGTGTGTATGGACACATAAAACTAATTATATGGACAGTAAAATTCATACATGTATTTAGCTGTTGAACCAATGACTGCTTGTGGTAGCCAAGGCTGACCGCGCCAGGTGCGTGGGGTTCTAGGGGTGAGTCCAGTTGCTTTTTTCCTTATTTAAATGAATCTAATTTTTTTTTTAAAAAAGTAGCTGGAGGGATGATAAATTCAAATGAAATTGATAGCAAATAGAATTAGAGAATTTTGAATTCAAAAGTAGTTCTGTATTGTATTTAGATTTAAGTTATACATATAAAATATTTATCAATTATTTTTTGATCAAATGAAAAAATTTTCGATATGAAAATATATGGAGCCCACCTATAAAACTTTTCCCTGTCCGGCCTGGATAGCATTATTCCACAAGTCCCCTTGATTTATATTTACACAATCTTCAAGTTTCATATGCAGATTATGTTAGTATACAATTAGGGTTGTAAAAACGCAAATGTTTGCTCATAAAAGTGGTGGGGTTGGTATGAAAGAAATGCGGCATGGACAAAATTAAGGGCATGTGCCAAGTTGGTGCGTATGGTCCACAAAAAATCAGTTTGTCGCGTTCTCTGACATAACCTTGATTGTTTGTTTATTTTGAAAAGTTTATTAGGCTCTCCAATTATCGGGCTCCAATTCCCTGGTCTTGGATTGGGTTTGCAATTAAATAGCTAGCCCATTAGCTTTTCATGATCAATAAATCGTCTGACTTGTACTAATATCTACAAATTGAAGGATATCAAGAATCATATGAAATTTGTCTCAACTCCAATATTTCCAAACAATGGACGATAACTTTTAAACTTCAAAATTCGGAAAATATGTAAATATCACAGTTTTCCTTTTCTATATTTAGATTGGAATGGGAATTGAGATCGAACACATGTATTTTAACCACTTTGAAGGTGGATTATGCCATTTAGTTACAAGCCTTAGGCATCCAAAAAATTATGCTTGTGGTAAAAAAAAAAAAATAACGAAAGTATTTATGGATTTAGTTTGTACACTATGTTGAAGGTCTAAGGTTCAAGTACTCCTTAGAACTAATTTCTTAATCGTTAAATATTTTGTCCCTTCAATGGCGTCCAAGTGGTGGAGACCCATTGTAAAGACCCTTCAAATGAGAAGGGTCTAGGGTTCCAATCCCCACTCCCCCATCTCCTAACTCAAAAAAAAAAAAAAAACTATTTGCTGCTTGTATTTAGAACAATGGCCATCTCCTAAAATTGATGTGGGGTTATTTCTGTTTCTGCTAAAAGAGGTGACATTTCTTTTTTGGGGTAAAGATCTAACACTAGTGATTTTTCCATTAAATCCATTGTTCTTTTAAAGCCACAATGCGGTATGCCATTTTCTAATGATTTACTTTCGTAGGTTTGTACGTTTCAGACTTTCAGCTATTTAAAAATGAGAAAAATAATTTTTGAGGCATAAACGAAGACATTCGGCTAGCTATTTCCGGGTGAATGATTTCAAACTGTCGTTATGTCTCTATGTAAAAGGTTTTCTTTCTTTCTTTTCTTTTTATTTTTTAATGGTGAAAGAACTGAAATAGGCCAAAACACGATAGTTTGCCACATGAAGGATTTTTTTAGCATTCGGAATGAAATTTTATCAATGGTTATCCGAGCGTTCAAGCTCTACTGAGAGTACCGCAAAATATTTGGTCCAAATAATATATCAGTACAGTCAGCTCTTACATGAGCTAAATGACGTGCAATACTATTTGCTTCACGAAATATATACAAATTAAACATAAACAATATAAGCATCTCAAACTTGATTCAACGTTTCAAGCATATAGAAGAAGGAAGAGCTCGCATATTATGCAAGGAGACACAACAGTCTTACTGGTTGGTGCCATTACAGTATGAAAACCAGTAAAAAATTAAATGACTAAAATCCACCATCAAGAAGTGAGAAAAGGATATGATGGTGGGTTAATGGGTAGAGTTTTCCCCAGCTGCTAGAGCTTCATCACCATTTAATGACATTCATCAGCCGCCCATCGAGGAGACGGCGCGTGATGGATTGGCATAGCTATGATATGATTTTCTTGGCTGATGACCTCACTTGTCCAAGAATAAGCCTGAAGATTGAGCTTGGCTGATGATACCATCATCTTCTTCTGCCTCTTGTTGTTTGTTGGTGAGCATTATTTACTTTGCACAAGAAACTCATCATCTGTTGAGGTCTAGGGTCCTCTCCACTTAAACTCTATTGCTCCCGCTTTAGCTTCCTCACCTCCATTACTACCAATTCATTTTCTTCCTGTTTGATCGTCCTCACAATTTTGTTCATCTGACCACGCAAAAACCATTCGCTTGCAAATTCCCACTTCTGAAGCCCTCAACAACAAATTAAATATCATTCAATTACTGCACATGCCGACTTCATCTCAAGCATTCCGTTCTTCTATATATATTGATTCAAAGTTTCATCTTATATACATACACGGATCGGTTCTAGTCTAGCGCAAATTAAATCTAACCCTCCTTTCTGAAAAGAAAGCTCAGAGAAAAATCCGGAAATAAATTTAAAACTAGAATCACTTACATTTGTATTGAGCTGGCGCAGGAAGCTGGAGAAATTGTTGTGGTTGAAATAGAGAAATTAAATGGCGAGGCTCCAAAACAATAAAACTGTTAGTTGACGCAGTCAGCATTTCGTAAGTTTTCATCACAAACGGTGCTATCATGCATAAACGTAAACGCTTTCAGATTATCTCACCTAATGCAACACAAATTCATGTAACAGACCACGCACTTTTTATGCATGCTATGGCTCATACTTTAATTTTAAATTAAAAACACCATCTTTCTCATACTTTATAATATAATATTGTTGTCGGTACGTTATATTCTATTCACTATTTACATCAAATCTGAAAAATTGAAGACTAAACAAAATGTTCAGACACAAAGGGACATGAAAATTACAACATATAAAGTATAAGATTATCCTTAGTGTTTTTTATCCGATGATCTTTATACTATATCGTGAAAAGCTAATAAAAAAGCAATTTATTAATGATGCATACATACAGTATTTCAAAGTATCGAAATAAAAGATAGAATAACAATGTATAGTCTAAACCGAAGGGGTTGACCGGCCAGCACTTCTATGCGATTAAGTTGAGATTATTGATAAATAATTAGGATAATTATTTATGAAAATGCAGGTGGGTGGAATTAATAGGGAAAGCCATGGTTCGTGAGTCATCCAATTTTAGAAGGAAGATGGTGCTACGTGTCTCCGTCGGTCCCTTACTAGATGCCAAAACAGGTAAGGTGGTAAGTTGACCGGACTTCACTGCTTCTTATTTGCATATTTGCTCTTCTTGTTTTATTTATCTACTGATTAGGATCATGTGCAAACATATATTATATTTTTGTTGTTTTAATCATTTTTTTTGTATAAATTACTATAATAAAAGTATGATATTTGTTGATTAAAATTAATAAATTAAAAATTGAGGAATTTATTAGATCAAACAATTAATGCACTTGTATGCGTTCATCATAATTGAAAAAATATTTATGAAATATTTTATATTTTTTTAAAAAATATTATTTAATAAAACTCTAGAAGTACCCTATGAATTTGTTGAAAGTTAATATGCTATTTAAATATTATTATCATTATAAGAATCCCCATATAAACAATGAGAATGTTATTTAAATATTATTGTTATTATAATTAAATATTTAAGAAGGACGATAATTCTATATTGTTCTTAAAATCATAACTCAATTTATGCAATTTATAGCTAATAAAATGTTTACAAATTTAAAGATTATACAATTAAATTATCATCTTTATTTTCGCGAAAGTTATGAATTATTTTTTTTTTGAATCATACAAATTAAAATTTGTATAATCTATAATCAAAATATCAATTAACCTTGATGTAAAAGACTAACTCTCACACATCTAAGTTACTTGGCTAAATTGTCAATTTTGAGTTTGAGTAATCGGTTGATGAATCATGTAAACGGGCATGCAATCAATATTATTGGAAAATATATATTATATATATACCAACAAATTCCTAATTTGTGCCCAAATTCTTCACGATGAATAAGGTAATTTATTATTATTATAATATATTATTATTATTATTATTATATAAGAATTAGAAGACAGATGTGTTAGGATAACATCTAAATTGTATTATTGATAAATGATAAGTTCAAATCTTATATACAATATTAAAATAAATAAAATAAAATTAATTATATCATGCATAGATAATTACATTGTTGTCCCCTAAAATAATTATTTAAAGAGGACAAAATAGGAAACAAATAATTTAAAAGAAATATACACATTTTTATAATAGGTATACATATGAATTCTTTTGTTTTTGGACTTAGTACCTCCATACTTATAATAATCAATTTTGAGACTATATTATATTTGGCACTTTCAAAACTACGTCTTCAGACTTTTATTACGTTTTTTGAAACCTTGACTCAATCATTTTGAAAACCCAACCCTTCTAAGCTTGTCATACGATTCTCTATAAGAAGAAGAAATTATAGTTCTAATATTTATGAACTAAAATCCACAACTATGGCACACTCCAAAGATTAAGTAGGCAAATAAAAGAGGATGGAAGTGTGTGAAGGGTCTAAGGTAGTTCCCTTTAAGTTTAAGCGGAGGGCAAGTGAATGAAAAAGTAATGAGGCATCAAAAATAAATGTGTGATGCAAAAAGATTTATCCCAAATTGAGGTTTGAATTATACAATTTTAATGGTCCAGGCCTCGGGCACATTGGGTTGTGCTTGTGCTCTATCAGGCCTGGCTCTGGCCTCTAGGCTAGGGCCATTCTGTAAAAAGGCCTAGTATGATCCTACTGAGCAAGCCTAAGCTTATAGGTCTTCCGGTATTACTTAATACTTTCTTTTTTGGAGTTCCTCTCTCATCTGGTTCTGCAATTGTAAGTTGGATGTGCATTGAGTTGCAGAGCCTCATATTATATCAATAGAGATATAATAGGCAGTCTTCATAGATAGTGTTCATACTGAAATTAGTATTTGTGATAAAGTTCTAGTTTAATTTCCTACTCCAAGTATAAATTGTTTTTTCTTATTATATAATGATTATAAATTGTCTATCTGCTTCCTAAATTCATGCTGCCTATATTATCTTTCACAAATATTCAATTTGATGAAAATAATGTAATTTACATATTTTGGTTTTTATATTGTTCATTATATGATTTGTAATTATGTATAACAACAATACCAATCATATTTATTTGTTTCAATGTCATTCATTAAAAAAGACCCAATTCTTATCTACTATTTATATAAAATATTTACTCAAGTATGCAAAATTGCTCTTATACGTGTGAAGACAAATACTGTTCACTAGCTTATAATAGCTGCTCTTTGACCAATTTTAGTTTGAGAGTGCCTTTGTGATTGGTTGTTGAGTATATTGTCTCTTGTGAGATTGTGAAATATCTCTTACCTCCAGATTTCCGACCACCTGTAAGCTCTTAACATATTCCCACCAGTGACCAGTTAGGAAAATAGTTACTAGAGAATACAGATGTCCCAATGAACTAATCCACATCATTCATTCTGTGAAACTCGGTAAGTGATAAGTCTTTTAAGGAATAACACTGGAGATGAAAGTATCTTCAATTCGGCTTGCCAGTAATGCAATAATGTGTAACGTAAAATAACTTTGACATGCAGATGGTGAATCGAAGTGTTTGCAACACATTTTTCAGTTGAATTGTTTGCCTAAGATTATTGAGAACCTAGAAAGCTTGCTGTAGACGGAAGAATCAGAATGCTGAGAAGTCCTAAGATTGGGAAAAATTAAGCTTGCTTATGTCACTGTTGTATTTGATTCTTTGACTGTTCTTATGAAATTATACTGTTGCATAGTAATTATAAAAAATTTACAAGTCATTTAGTCGAGGCTTTTCTAAATTTGTCATTCATTTTTTTCCCAACCTCGTGTGATATGCATGCCTTTTTCTGTATATGGTTGTGGGTTTTGAAATTTAGTTGCTGTTGGTTAACATAACATAACAAGCCGTGTAACATTTCAAATACATGTACGATTCGGTTACTACAGCTGAACTGTTAGTTCTGCACATATAATATATATCTTGTGTCTAGCTATAAGCAGTGGCAGCACTACAACTAGGACGAATTCTATATGTGTCACTGTACAACTGAAAATAGGGGAACAAAATCGTGATGGAAAGAGCTCACCAATCCAAGGTGATGTTTCTGGTAGTGTACAGTTTGTCAATGTATTCTATGATCGGCGCTGAGGCTTTTATGTATCTTTTCATTTCCCTCTCGGCTGACTCCTCTGTTGAAAACGAAGATGATTAGGGATTTGATTGCTGGAAAGCCCACGAACTATAAGGAATGGGATTGAGGCTCACCAGTTTCATTCAGTTTGATGAGCAGCTGTTCTCTTGTAGGAAGCGCATACATCCCTGCAGAAACAGCAGTTCTTACAGCCCACGAGTGATACGGTGCACACGTTTTCGCGTAAGCTGACGATGCAGCCTCTTTCAAACTCGGATCACTGTGATAATTAAACAGAAATTGTCATTACATATATTTATATAATTGAGTTGAGAGAGTTTTCTTTAACGTACTATGATGAGAGGAAATTCTGGAATAGAGTTGCGATGAGATCAATGCCCTGTCTGACTCTTCGGATGCTACGAGAAAGACTTCCTGCTGTCCTAACACTGCCGTTTTCGACATCAAAATCTAGAGCACTGTTTAATGTTCCATGGGTATTTGTTGCTCCTTTAAGAACATTCACCTGAAATTAAACATGGCATCACACAAATACAGAGAGAGGGAGAGGGTGATGAGGAATTCAGCAAACCTTGGCACAGTACTCCAATTCAGCAAATTTGAAGGCGGAGCCTAAACAGCCAAAGAGAACAGAAACGTAGGAGCATGCATCAGTAAATGTCTTCAAATCAAGATCGTTGGCATCCTCTACCACCGCGGCAAGCTCTTCGAACGCATCTGCCACCGCCGAAAGCGGCGTAAACTTAGAACCTACATTAGTAAAACCATCCTCCTCCCGCCCCGAAAGCCGCGAGCTCGTAACCAAATTTTCGCTCCTTCAACCATTCATCAAATCTCAACACCAACCAACATTCTTAACAAAAACAAATGCTACATATTGAAATATTCTTACGTTTCCTTGAATGATCCTTCTGATCTTGAGAAAATGGAATATAATTTGAGGGCCATTCTAAGAAAGTCAAACGAATTGTTATATGGAAACGAGAATCTCTTATTGAAAGAGGAAGATGGTTAATGAAAAAATGTGTCAGAAGATGATATATATAGTAATCAAGAACGGTTGTAGAGGAAAATGTGAGAACGTGGTGGATTTCAGTTGGCCGCCATCTCCAATAAGAAAAAGTCGTTAAATCTACCAATTTGACCGTTCCTCCTCTTGCTTTCACTATGAAAAAAAGTTCTAGGTCGATATCATTCTAATATTTTATGCTTCAAATAGCTTTTTGGCTGTCAAAATTTACCGCCATAAACTTAACTAGGCAATTACCACGTGTTTCCCAAATTTCCCATCCTCCCATTTCGGACTTCCTCGTAATTTACGCATTCAACATAAATTTTCCCCCAAGTAAACATAATGATTCCAGCATAAATATAAAATATCCCACGGCAAAAATAAAACTTACGGAGAATTTCGTCCATAGAATATATCCGCTGGAAATACAAAAATTGTTTATCCCAATATCATCAAAAAAAATTAAAAATAATTATTTATTAGAGCGAGTAATATCCGCTGGAATCTTTAAAGAAAAAATATACTAAATTTATTTAGTCCAGCAGAAAAGTATCTGCTTAATTATTGCAGTTTCCATTTATGATTTAAGTAGATATTTTTCTGCAAAACATTTATTCTTGGGGAATCACTTTGCGATTATTTTTCATCGAATATCATCCGCTGGAATAATTATGAAACAAAATAATGAATTCCGGCGGTGTATTACTGCTTTAATAGAATAATACAAATTTCAGCCGAATACATATCTTTTTTATGGAATTTGGTAATTTTCTTCTTGTTGATCATCCATTTTAGACTGTAAAATGAACGTTTAACAACTGGCAAAATCTGATTTTAGAATGGAGGGTTTTGGTAAATAAGTAAATAAAATATAAATACTTTAAATTACTTGGATTTGCTTATGAAGTTTAATGAACCGAAGTTTAATGAACCCTCGTACTCGTGATTTGTGAATCCATGATGATGATGTATTCTGCTACGTATCAGAATTATACTAAAAAGACAAGGGAAATCGTATAAAGTCACATCTTAGTGTTTTCTTTCGGTAATAATTATAGTATAACTTAAGACTGTTAAATATTCTCAAAAGTTGGAATACTTTTTCCAGACAGAATCCTATACATTTTACTATGTCTTAGATCCTAAAAGAAACTAGACTGAATTTCCGAGTGGGATTCGACTAAACCACGCCTCCAGTGTTAAGCTCATCTTCCAATTTGCTCACCTCAAGCGGCTTGTATGTATACAACTTTGCACAAATCACGTAATAAATCAAGTTGAAGAACTGCAACAACGTGATCAGCCAATACAAATACTCCAATTTCCCTCTGTTCAAATT
>AYJT01079260.1:0-12432 GCA_001278415.1 Ocimum tenuiflorum | reverse complement strand
TTTTTTTTTTTTTTTTTATCGTAGTCCTTTGATTTTTAGGCTACCTCGTTACAAATTTATTTTTACACATGTTTCATTCTATAAATTTTCTTCTGCCTCAAAATGTCATCTATTACTCTTCAGAAAGAAAATATAACATGATATTAGTAAATGATGCATCACATCCCCTCTCAAAAATAAGTGATGCATCACATCAAGCATTTGTCTATTTGAATAACAAAAATTAATTATTGAGGAAATTAATAAAAAAAATTCGTCAAAAAAATTAATTATGCTTATACTTCGTCGACACTTATGTTTAAACTTAATAATTTACATAATATTTAAATATCTTCATTATCGACTAAATTATTTGGACTAGACATAATTCTACGACTTAAAAGCATATTATAGTATTACAAATGTGATAGAAGTACCAACATGGACAAATAAATAAGAGACAAATGGCTTTGGTCACTCAGCCAAGGCCATTGGTGGGCGAACTATTAGGTCCGGGCTCATTCTAGTTGAATTTTTGTTGAACCAAAATATTTAAATTCTAACCATGTCTTGTTCACTTCGAATCAACCTCTAATTGCAGATTGTATTTGACACCCCTATTGAACTGAACAACGCCCACCCCATTGATTTATCGACGAACATTGATCTTGCATGTGTTTCATAAAAATAGTTTGACTTAGACATTTTATTTTAGCAATTCGGTATATCTAATGTACTTGCTCGAGTTTGAATAGGAAAAGATGATTTTTGAACTTATAATTAATCTCCAAAATCGGAGCATAATTTGAATATCAATTTGATCAATCCTAATTGCGAATTGGATTGACATCCTATGTGACCGATTGTAAACTGATAACTAGAAGTTTTGAATGTATTTGGTAAGTATATTGGTTGCATATTTTGATAGAAAGCATGTATAATTTGACTAAAACGTTTGATTTTATTTTTACCAATTGGGTATGTCCCATGTGTTTGCTCGAGAAAATTGTGAGAAAATATCTTGGATAAAACCATTAAAAAGAAATGTGATCGATTGAGATTCTTGTTGGGTGTCGAATGACTAGAAAGTAGAAATAATTGAAGTTGAAGAATGGCCCACCATGTCAATGGGAATAGATAAGCAACTAGACATGGAGTGATGATAATTCTGGAATCCTGAGTTAAAAGTGAAAATACTAGTCAACTAGAGTTGAGGATGCATCCACATTTAAAAGAGAATACTTCTGTTTCTGCAAGAACAAGTTAAAAGTATGCAATGCTTTCGGAGTTGAATATTCTTTTTATGGGAAGCAACTTGCATTCATAATAAATGCTTTCTAAGTTATATCTGATTGAACTTCATGTTGTCAGCATCTCTGCAAAATCTGCGACATAAGCCACCCTCGTACTTCTTCAAGATCAAAGAAACATGCTAGAGTCCAATATTTACACTAAATCAATAAAGAATCTAAACATAAAAGCATGATATCACAGGAAGTGAGAATATCCTTCAACTGAAAATAACCAGCCTTCGCATTTTCAGGTGTTCCAGCTAGAATTCTTGAAATTAATTTACGCAACCAAAATGTATGCATAACCATTCAACTCAAAAATATGAAAAATGGATTAAAATGAATGTGTAAAAGCTTACCACCTACTTGTATGATCAGTGAGTCTCTTGCTATAGAGGGAGAAGAGCAAACCTATTTAATCGATTACCTCGTTTGATATACCTTGTGAATCAAAACTGGAATCAGTCAAATACATCCAGAGAGAATTGGTGGTGAACGATCACCCACAACAGCGGAATTCACAAAATGAACGACAAAATTTTGACATCTAAATAATGATATTTTGGATATTTTAGGAGCTGGTTTGAAGCAGTTCCTCACAGAGAACAGGAAGTTTGCAAGAAAATGTTCTGAAATCAAGTCAGGAAGGGGCAAAACTGAAAATAGATGTACGAAAACAACGATAAGAAAATTAACAAAGAGATGCCCATTCAGGGTATGGACACTCATATGTCCAATCAGGGCCTGAGTATCTAATGCAATGTAGCCATAGACCTGCTTCATGTACATCATATCTGCATTAGAAAAGAGCAGTCATAAATTAATGGTCACTATTTTCAATATTAAGAAAAAAATAAATCACATATAATCAGAAAGAACAATCATAAATAAACAAGTTGGTCAAGTGAAGGCCGCAGGCACTTTTAACAATCAAGGAAAATAAGAAAGTACCAACACCGTAGAATCTAAATGAATAGTCAATCAATCATAATGTTTACAATAAAAGAAGCATCATCAACTGAAAGATAGCATTATAGCGAATATCTAAACTTCAAATAAATCCAACTACAGATAGGTTCCTCCCAGTTACCAAACATAACAAACAAGAATCTTCATGAGAATCCAGGCACTTCAATGTAAACATATATGTGTAACCCGGTTTAACATTTCTTATAATATTTTCGGCCACATGAACAGAACAAGAAACAGTTCTTACAAACACGTCTCAATAGCTTATCCTATAACATGACATCCAACTGAAAGCATGTTCAAATTTGACGTCATTTAGATTGTTGATCCAGCTCGTATTTCTTAAGACATTACCAACATACATAATTTACATCTTCCAATAAGCTCATCTGACCATCCATAGTTAAATATGACTATTTGTTTGTATTGCTCCTCATCATGAGCAACATCACTTGAAGAGGCTAGACACTCTTCAGTGGCATTATATAACAGAGCATATAGAACAGATCATCCTAGCATCCAAGAAGAGTTTCTCACCCTTTAGGAGGTAATTTTGGGCAGTTGGTACACATAGGATCAATGTCAAAACCTTCCAGAGGCTCATGTGAAGAACTGGGCTCATTGATCTCACAATGGTTAGCCTTTAGGGGAAGCGCTGAATTCGCTGCGGCTGTATCAGCACTTAATCCTTCAAGAGAACGTTGAGGAACACTTTCGGATAGATAAAGAAAGTCATTAGCTATAGGATGCCCCAGATACAGCAAATGAACACGTATCTGAAAGAGAAGAATGCATATTAAATCATAAAATAGTCCAAATAGGAAAATGAAAAATATGATCATTCAAGCATAGTTTAAAGTAACAACTCATGTCTATCATTAATAAGTTAAAGATACCTCCGCTACTAAAAAATTTAACATGATGACCATTATAAAACAAGTTGAGCATGCTTATGTATTTTGACATATATGCCTTCATATGTTTACAGTTATCAAATAAAATGTTTTAATTAATTAAAAAACTGCAGAAGACGAAGAATAAATTTTCCCTGAGAAGGCAAGTCTTAACAGAAACCAAGTTTACTTTTGTAGAAAGTATAGTTTCTGTTACCTGATGTGTCCTGCCAGTTATTGGTTCACACAAAACAATGCTTTCTGTTCCATTGGTACTAATTCTAGTGAATTTGGTACAAGCAGCTTTCCCTTTTACCGAATTCTTCCAGTTCAGACCATTTTCTACCTACACAAGCCTCAAAGTCATGACACTGCCAGGTGCTGAAACTACTAAGAGACAGAGGTCATCAGCATTTACAACATACAAATACAATTACACAAATGCTTGAAGATATATTACCAGAAGATGCGCAAACCAAAAAACATATTACCACTACAGCATGCAGTTAAGATATTATTCTAATTACAGGGAACTAATAATCGTCAAAGATTGTCACAATGTTCATGATATCAATTAAAGATGAACAAAACAAATAAGAAAGCACTTCATAATAAATACATTAGTTTTCTTTTAATGTCCAAAGTCGAAACCAACATTTTTCTTAGCAAGTACAGCAGCAAGAGTTCAATTAACACTTGACAGACAAGTGTGTGATATATTTCCATTATAAGAAAAATAATTATAAAGATGTTATTTATAAATGACCGATATACAACCACAATACAAATTCCCAAGACCACAAAATAGGGATGATGAACAATATATAATTACCTCGACTGTGCTCCTTCCTTCTCGGGCATTGTAGTTAATATTGACATTAGCAACTTGCTGCACATAATATGTTTTCAATTGAAATCAGACTCACATATATGATACTCTTTCAGAAGATGTGGACCGATACAACAAGGATTAATATACATCGAATGGTGCATATGTAAGGTACCTCATCCTCAGGAAATACTCCTGTCACCCTTGCAATATACTGTTTCTTGACCTCCCCCGATTCAATCTGAAACAACAATCATCAGCGCAGCAGATATCAACATATGATCATATAAACCTTTGCTGCATGAGTTATGCATATGATACTAATTATTAAATAGTAAATAGTTAACTTCTTTGAAAAAAAAAAAAGATACTAGAATCCCTGAAGGCCATACTGAAGTTATTTAATTTTGAATAATTTTGCTCTCTGCTAGTAAGCTCTTAAACCAGGTGATAGATTAACATGCATGTGTGTGTGTGTGCAAACTATGAAAAAGAACAGATGAAATCGTTCTCAAAGTATAACACAGATGGTATAACCCAACATTATGGACCTGCTGCCTGAAAATATCAGCCTTGGCTGCACTTCTGGCTATGATGAGAAGCCCAGAAACCAAGCGATCTAATCGATGAATCGCTGATGATCAAATGTTAAGGATACCAAGAAAAATTACATTTGCAAAAGTCAAAATAGAAATACAAACGAAAAAATGGTGTAGCAATTCCTTCAACTATATAATGGATGCAGATAAGTAACTACTAAAAATCTTCGCATTAGTCAAATCAATGAAAAGTTGGATACGAAATAATGGTGCAAAGCCATGCTCTGCTTGGAGTATACCAACAATAGTGTTCTTCCGATATTGCCCACATGGATGCACCTGAACATTAGGAATGAGATCCGTTGTAGCCAAGCAGTCATACACATTGTAAAACATAAAAAATAAAAAATAAAAATACTCCAAATAACCAACTTTTTTGCATGGGCTCAACTGGTGTAGGTAGAAAGACGTACATTCAGGAATTATGATTAATTGTTAAGGCAAAAAAAAAATACATTCACTTACAAGAATGTCACAAAGTGGACAAACAATTTAATAGAGGACATCAAAATCATAACCATAACACACTCATTTTTTAACCAGAAAGGCATAAATCAACTAATGATACTCAATTATCAGGGCTTAAAATAATACCAAACTTCTGAAAACAAAGAAAAGATAAAATAGATTCAAGGACGTGAGCATGAATACATTTGGCTGTGTGTAAGAATAGGTGCCCAACGGAACCCGCACATGGCAGTCTTCTTTGTAATTTTCAACCCTCCAGAGTCCAGAACACCAAAACTGACGCATCTAATCATTAAAATATCATTTAAGTTCAAGTTATGTTGCTAGAGCCTGCAGCTATCAACTATCACCCACTTACATATCTGACAGATCTATTACTATCAGCTTCTCATATTACTAACCAACTCAGTTAAAAATAAGGTCTCCATCAATAGAGAAGCATAGTAATTGAAACTAATTCAATAAGCAGAAACTAACTTATTAAGCCGAAATTACTTACAGGAACTGTCGCAGGTTTATACACAGTTACAACATCAGGTTCAGTATGGAGAATCTGGACATCCACGGCCCTAACTGGTGGTTCATGCCTACAGCCTTCAGTATGTCAATTACTCTAATTACAACTTCGATATGACCAATTAAAAAGAAAAGGAAAATGGCCACATTTATAGTCAGAAGGACATAGAGATATTGAGTTTCAAATTATAAAATGTATGAAAATAAATAAACGACTATACAGAGAAAGGCTCAAAATCAAAACCTATGCAGAAAATGGCTTATTTTTTGTGACGACCGAACTACATGTGATATAGGAACATTTTTTCCATCAACTTGTATACGTCCAGATTTTACTGCAGACACCTGTCATCCAATTAAGGAATTGAGAACTTAAATAAAAAACAAAGTTCGTGTTACGCAATGAAGTTGTCTCATGTTCAAAGATTAAAAAGGAGCAGTTTGCCAACTCAGGGTTATCAAAATGATAAGTTATTTGACATTATGCAAGAACAGAAAAATCAAATGCTCACTCTTTTACACGTAACAATATCCAGCATGCATTGAGAAGATAAAGTACGACGAACCAAAATATAAGCCGGAATGCATTTTTCAGTCAGCAGCATAAGGAGAACAATTTCTCAAACACAAATTTTCAAATATATGTCTAACCATTGCTCAATATAATTCCTAAGAAACTCCATTCTAATCTGATAATTGCTGCAAACTAACACCAGAGTAAGTGATCTTTGTTCATTTTCAACTTTTTCACACAATGGAATATCAAACAGTAAGACAATAGAAGACAATCACAAGTATAATAATATTACTTCCTTCTCATTACAAGTTTCTCCAAAAGAAGATACAGTAGCATCGACAGCGGGAAGCAACCTATGAACTAAAATGCTGTCAGAAGAACGTAAAATTTTTCGTCTAAAAATAAGAGAAAAACGTTTGGAGTTCACTTAGAATTTCTATACGAGTAACACAAAACTACAGAACAAGAGCATAATGAATTTACAAAACCAAGGGCACTGTGACTCAAGTGCATCAATCAATAAGACAAGCACCCCACTACAGATTAGGTAAAAAAAATTTATGGCTTGCCCGAGTCAACTTGTAGATTTTTGTACGTTCAAGAAATTTTCTAATTCAGAATCCATTACAACAAAGCAGCCAAAAGGAGCACAAAACAAAGAAAGAAAGGATACATAATAATCGCGAGTACGGCCTTTAAATTCATCCGCAAACAAATCGACAATCGTCTTCCCTTCCCATCTATTCTTAGCCTGCACCCAAAATCCAAACAGCCCAAAACATCAAACACTTCAATGACTAAGCACCTAACCACTAGAAAACAAGTACAATGACATTTGCACACTTACATGCGAAATGAACTCGAAATAGTAGGGCGTGACGTATCTTACTCCTGCGAGATATTCAAAAATACAGGGAGTAAATTGGGTGCTTTTAACTGAAATCAATTGAAGAAAACTGGGGAGGTTTTGCCCTAAATGCAAAACTGAATCACCGTCGCGGAAGATATAATCTTCGCGGCGAGGAGGGTTGGCGGGAGTTTGCCAAATGATCTCCATGTTATCGTCTGCTTCGCTTATCTCTCTCTTCATCGTTTTACTTTTCTTTAAGCGAAGTCAGCTTATGGCTTTTGGACTCAAACAGTAAAACTCCTTTTCTACTGAATGATTTGGAGAAGGTTAAGCTCAATTTCACCTTTTTATTTTTATTTTAAATTAAAATACAATATTATAATAAATTTCACTATATCGTTGTCTTTGATCATACTTCAATCACTATAATTATAAGTTTTTTTTTTCCTTTTTTCATATTTTGTGTATATATTAAATATGAAATAAAATTAAGAAGTTGGTTCCAACTAACCGAGCCAAAATTAAATGAATAATTCGTAAGATTATTGCCGCGACTAACCTAAAATCGAAAAATTAATATCAGACTAGAGAAATTTCAGCTTAAAAAAGCATTACAAATTGACTCAAAATAAATAATTCGCATCCAATTGACACACTCGGTATCCCTGAATTTCTGTTATTCTGTGTGCGTTTTCATTCTTTTGGATTTATCTATTATAGTTTAGGGGTTTTCTTGTCATTTTATTTTAGTTGTAAATATTTATTTTTAAGAACAAAATGAAAGATTTGGACTTTTTGTCCTTTTTCCTTTGAACATGCACTATACTATAGGAGATAGAAGGGAGATAAGCTGATGTGGAGGAGAGAGGAGAGGGAGAGAGATGGCTCTCTTTTGGTTTTGATAGAAATGTGGAGCCCACGGAGAGTTCGACGGCGACGCTCGGTGGTAAGAACTCACGCCTAGGATGCTTGGGACGCGCACGTGCACTATGCGTGAGGATTGTGAGAATGCCCGAAAATTTTAGATGCCTTTTCTTTTTATTTTTTAATTTTTGAATTTAATTTTGTTTTTCCTTTTCTTTTATTCCTTTTCTAATTCTTTTATGTTTATTCCATTTTGTTATTTTTTTTATTTCAATTTTAATTTTTTTATTATAATTTTCATAAATTAGAATTTTAAATTTAAAAAACTTTAAATTTTAATAAAATTTAAAATGTGAACTTTAATTTGAATATCAAAACTTTTAATTAAATTTTAAATATTTTATTATTTAGTAAATCAATTTATTTAAAGATATTAATTCATATATTTTAATTTTATGTATTTACACAAATAATTATAATAATAATAAGAAAGAAAATATATATTTATATATGTGTGTGTATTTGAAGTAATAGTTATGACATGTGGAGCCGATAAATAGTTAAAAATGGGGTAGTGTTATAGTGGGAGGAAGATTGAAGTAATTTAAAATAAAGAAAGATTTTGATGTGGTATAGAAAAGTGAGAGAAAGTTACAGTGGATGATGTTAGAAAACTGCAATAGGTAATTTGCATCAATTTGATAAAAACTCTGGACTTAGGGCTATTGAATGAGTGGTTTGATCCAACCTGAGGCAGCCCATGGACAACAACACATTCCATTTGAATTGAGCCCGAAATTGGTGGATGCTTCAATTGGGGCCCAGGCTAGCTACCCTAGCTTACGTACACTCCAATTGGGTTTTCAGCCCAAATATATTCATGTTTCTTTTAATTCCCTGAAGAATTTATATCTCACCCTTTTTCTTATTTTCATTTTCCACTAACTAATGATTATGTCCTTTTTTTTATTTTAATTTTCCACTATGGGTAAGTTAAGTCTAATAGTATTTGATTGTTAGTTAATCTTCAGACTGTGGGCGCTTGTGTGTTGGCGAAGGAGATAAGGAATTTAAAATAAAATAAATTAAAACGTGTGTTTTACACTTCTACTCTAGTGAATTCAGCATGGCTTCAGCACGCCTTGTTGTCTTTATTTAATTATATAAAACTTAAAATCAAAATTTGAGTCTGATATACCCAACTGTTCACTTTATGAATCCAGAAAAGGCCTTCACTTTTATTAATCAAACCAAATCTCTCTGTTCATCTTTAATAATAAAAAAAAATCTCTCTCTCTCGGGCAGTTGTCGTATATTATTTAATGTATTATTGATTGTCAATTGTGTTCTCTCTATTCTTTCAGGACCTGAAGACAATAAACTGAAATTCTAGATATTTGTGCTCATTATATAGAATTTTTTTCAAGTTTTTTCTGTTACTCATTTAGATTTCTTTTCTAATAATATACATTTATTATTAAACTAATTTTGACAAAAAAAATTCTTTTCATATCTCCGGAGTAATCAAAGTTATATTCAGGCTTGATTTATTTTCCAAGAAAGTAAATTCTAAAAAGTTATTTGTTGAAATTTTTTAAGTTAGAGAAAAGAGAATAGCTGAGATAAAATTTGAATTTATTTTGAAGGGATTCATTTCTTTATAAAAATGGAATATAGTTTTCTTAAAAAAACACATCAAAGAGGCCCTTATAGTTATGCATCGACATACCATTTGATTTGAATATAAAACATGATACACACACATACATATACACACACAATTATTTTAAATTTTAAAATAAAATTTCATTTTTCACCCTAATAATACAACCTGTATCTAGAATAATGTAAATATATTATACCATATAGCACCTATATGACTTGTACACTTTATAATGGAAGCAAGTAATATCATTATGTGACAAGGAATTCGGTCTAACATTAACCAATAAGAGATTTAGCATGGTACTTTGTGGCTCTTGATAAATTATGACCGATGAAAAGGGAGTAAAAAAGAAAAGGAATTGTGACCCTACAGTTAAAGATATCATATATTACGTCCCGTGATGGCTACTTGTACAAGTTGATTGATAACTTTGTATGGTAGGTTTAATTAATAGTTTAAATGAGATTCTGATAACCTATTAATATTGCTAAATGTATGAAGGGGATTTGGTATGTTCTCCCCAATCCATTATTGATTCTTCCAAAATAAGTATCCATATAGAACAAAATAATAATACCCCCAAAGAAAGTAAATAACAAGTAGCTACAAAATTGAATGTGTAGGTTAATCTCGTGTTGCAGGCAGTTGGATGATGGTAGGGCTTTGTAATAATGAGAAAATAATTAATTCATTTCGTACATTGATAGATGTACAGCTTATTGGGAAAATGAAATGCCCATTCATATTCTTACCTAACTATAATTTTATGATCTTTTAAAAAATAGAGCTATGTTTTTATGCCAATTTATTTCCTAATTAATGCAGTTCATCAAAACAAGTTGGTGTAATAGCTGTACCTGTACATAGACACATCAATACCGTACGACTTAAATATATTCTTGCATTTTTCTTCTTCGAGTAAGTCTAAGATTGGTTGATGTTAGCAATCACAAGAAATGAACTAGACATGTTTTTTGCTTTCGTACTAGTGCCGGTCATTCCCTTTTAAAATAGGCAAAAATTTGTGTTAGACCGTCTAAACGATTTAGGTGGACTAATTAGTTCATTTCTGCCAACCTAAATACATACCCGTCTTGGATCCTAAACCCAGAGTTATATTCTTCTTGAATCCTAAACTCAAACATGCCTAAATAATTTAGACTATCAAGAAATTTCCTCTTTAAAATATAGATTATTTTGAACTGTGCACAATATTATTTTTCTTATCTATTATTTCGCGATAGATTTTCCTACACATGTACCAATCACTTTGTTGTATTTTCTCAGTTTCCTGATGGAGCACTAAATCTTCTGCGGAGAAAATAGAAAAATACGTTACTTTCAATCCGAGGAATGTCTTTTCTTTTTTAATTTCAAGCATTAAACTTTAGGACCTTTATTTGAAAACAGTGTCTGGCTAAATAAATATGTGTGGATATAACAAACACATCTTCTATTACTCATGATTTTTTTGGCTGAGTGTCGTATCTATTAACGTTGAGTGAATAAAAAAGTAGTAAGTTTCTTATAGACTGAAACTTATTCTACCCCGGAAAGAATTGTAGGATATCATTCATTATTCTAATTTATTTTTCATGCAGTTTCAGTGAAACTCTTTCGTTTCACACAAGTGAATTCTTATTTTCACATAAAAAGAGCATTTCTATTGATTTAATTATCTCCTAGACTGGAGCTATTATTTGTCTGGTTTTGGTATTTATTGAATATAAGACCTAAAAATTATAGTAAATCTAAGTTTAAAAATTAGGACCACAAAAATAATCTCTAAATTAAAAGAAAATCCATAAAATTAAAAAAGAGCTAAAAAAATATACATGTTATATTACAAGTAAAATATCAAATATAAATCAAGCAATGCGTGAGAATTAAAAATCGATCTCAATCATTGTTTTAGATGAGGGATTTCGATGGGAAAATACGGTGTCAATTTCATTTTTGTAATTTTTGGCAACTTTTAAAAGTATTTTGATTTAATTGAAATATTCTGTTGGAACTAGAGCATTCCATTTTTTTATATTAAAGGAAAATGCTTAGTTTTTTATGCCTTGAATATTCGTGTACACCTTAGTCTCAGTGTCATGCATTTTTATGAATTTATATTTTAATGCATCAAATAAACGTTAAAATGTTTTCAAACATGGATGAATTGAATTACACCGGTAGTGTTAGGTCAAGTTTTAGCCCAATTTCATCAGATTCCAAATAAAATCATGTGCAATATGTTTACGGGAAGAAAATGTATGAAAATGCAAACTTGTAATAATCTACAAGTATCAATATTATAATAAATTCACATAAAACACATAAACTTAATATACATATGTGTTAACTGTCAACTACAAAATGGGACTAGTTATACTATAATGTGCATTGTAGGATTCATAATGCCAATAAAAAATAATCCTTTCTATCATTCATTTTATGCAATTTTGTGCAATTGTATTGAGTACTAACTTATGCATTTATGTATAATGAACACTATGCATCAATTGTTTTATTGCAACACTGTCGATTTGGCCGATAATGCACCAACATTAAGATAAAATGTTTGCGTTTCTAGAGGATTTAATTAAAATTGCACCTTGAGCTTATTATAAGTAGAGTACATAGCTTACAAAATGTACATTTTCAATTTTATCCATATTAAACGTTTCATTTAAATATATAGTACAAGATATATTGTTGTAATATATAATGTTATTTTAAAAATAGCTTAGTTAAATGTGAATATACTTGCAAAGTTCTGCAAATGGGTGAACAAAATTTAGTTTTATTTAAGAACCCAATCACTGGATTGCAAAACATTAAAAATGATGTATAAATTGTACAACATAACGTATATTCCATATAAAAATATAAAAGTGGACCCCTTATGAGAGTGTCTACCTATCGTAGTTCGAGTTCCCAAAAGTGACATAAACACAATATGAGAACACACGAAATTTCATCGTCTGACATTTATAAATAAG
>AYJT01079257.1:0-12883 GCA_001278415.1 Ocimum tenuiflorum | reverse complement strand
AAAAAAAGAAAAAACTCCAAAAAATAAGTCAGAATTTTTAAAAAATAAATATCTCTTTTTTCTATTAGAGTGGGTCTGGGTAAAGCCTAAAGGTTTGGAATTTTGAATAGTGTACATCATTTATAAAGTACCCACAACAATATAATATATTTATTCTTAGAAAACAATATTCTACCTCTAAATTATTTACAAATTTTCAATTATATCCCAAATTATTTAACTTTTGAATTATATATAAATTATATGGATTTTGTTCATTTGTATGGCGTATTGTTTTTTTTCAATGACAAAAGGTTGACCGTGCATCGCCGGACTTATATATCACCAGTTTAGTGTTGCTATGGAAATCCCAATAAAACCTAAAATTAAATAATTCGACGATGTACTATCAGCTTTTTATGTCGAAAAAACCGCTTTATCACATATTTCGATAGTTTAATATATTTAACTAAAAATTTGCGTGTAGCTTATCATATAATCGAGGATTTCACATCCAATATATTTAGAGTTGGTCTAAAATCGCTGTAGCACTGCGTGTTTCCGATCTTGAAATAACAATATCACCTGTGAACTGTAAGGAACCGGAGGGGAGGCACAGAAGGGAATAACCTGGTCGGAGAATCAAACTACTCCTTTTTCAACCACTTTTTTCTCTCTCCTGCTTTCTTTCCCCAGCTGCCGTGAAAGTCGCGTGCACTCACAAAAAAGTGGGCAGTTGTCAGAAATCTAGAGAGAGAGAGCACGGATTTGAGTTCGTTTGGATCGGAATGGCGTCCTCTTCAGATCGCGAAACCGCCGTCTACATCGCTAAGCTCGCCGAGCAAGCCGAGCGTTACGATGGTAAAACCCTTTCTCTTACCAACTGGGTTTTTGTGTTGCTCGTTTCTGCAAAAATTGATTTGATTTAGCATGAATGTGGACCTCCTGCCTTTTCTGTTTATAATTATTTCTACTGTGTGAAGACGGGAATTTTAATGCTCAGATTAGCTTTAATCGGCTGGACATGAGTGGTTTTGATGTTTTTATGCTCGTGCTCATTCTTTTTTATCGAGCTTGAGTTCGAATCGAGTTTCGAAATTTATCAAAAACACAAATTACTTCCCAATTCAAATGAGCTTTTAACAACCGATCATGACTCAAGTTTTAAAATTTTCGCCTTTAGGCTCAGTTTGAAGCTTGTTTTAGAAAGTGAAAAACAGAAGTTACGAGAAGTTGTTTGTTAACGAGCTTTTAACAACCGATCACGAGTCAAGTTTTAATTTTTTTCGCTCTTAGGCTCGGTTTGAAGCTTGTCTTGAGAAGGTGAAAAGAAAAAGTTACGAGAAGTTGTTTGTTTATATTTTCGAAGGACTTTTCTGGAAAATGTGAAGTGCATTTTTTGTTTATGGTCTGTAACATTCTTTTTCGTTTGGTCTATCTGCTTCTCTAGATTGCTTATAGTAAATAGTGTAAATTAAAATACAGACAATTTTATTTAGTAAGCATATTAAGCTGGGTCTTTTTTTTTGGGGCTTTGTGTAGCAAATATATGAAAAAAAAATATTCGTAACAGTGCTGACTTTCAATATTTTTATATTGAGAAAATTTATTTACTTTCTGTTACGTACTCAATTGAGTTTTGATAATCTTCATCTCATATGATTTGGTTCTACATTTGTCTGTTGGTTTAAAAACTTTTTGATGACTTTGCAGAGATGTTGGAATCAATGAAAAAGGTGGCTGAAATGGATGTGGAGCTAACTATAGAAGAGAGGAACTTGCTATCTGTTGGGTACAAGAATGTTATTGGGTCTAAGAGAGCTTCTTGGAGAATCTTGTCATCAATTGAGCAGAAGGAAGAGTCGAGAGGAAACGAGCAAAATGCTAAGCGGATCAAGGACTACCGACATAAAGTTGAGGCTGAGCTCACCGATATTTGTAATGATATCATGACTATCATTGATGAACATCTTATTCCATCGTGCACGGCTGGTGAATCAACTGTGTTTTACTATAAGATGTGAGAAACTTACCACCTGTTTAACAAAATATGAGTTTGTGATGTTCAGGAAATTGATTTTCTTTTCACTTTCTCAGGAAAGGGGATTATTATAGGTATCTTGCTGAATTTAAGACGGGCAATGACAGGAAAGATGTTGCTGATCAGTCACTTAAAGCATATGAGGTATAATTTGGTTTTGTCTTTTGATTTATAATTTCTGAAGCACCAACATTCCCCCACCCCATGAAAAAAGATGAGCATTTTGTTACCCATCTTGTTCATTTTAAGTGATGTTTTAATTTCAGATCTCATAGTGCAATAGATAATGTGGTTATGTGGAATGTTATGACCTGAACATTGGAAATGGTGTTTGTAATGTAAATATATTATGTAATATTCATTAAAAAAAACTTATTTCTATTTCTAGGAGTTCAAAGTTACACATGTGCTTCCGACCTTTTGATCACTTATTATTCTCATGTCTTCTAACAAATCAAGTGCTTCACTAACGGAACATGTTCTGCATACCGTCTTTGGAGATCATATTCTATTGCAAATTTGCAGTTGACAATCATGAAAAGCATCTCTTGTTTGTTCATTTTCTTAATCTAAATTTGTGACCCCAAAAATTTGTTTAAATGGAGAAGATCGAACAATTAGGCGTCTGGTACATCAATACATGTTCCTATGCCCATTCCAATCTTGTCTCTTGATCCTATAAAAAAAATTTCAGCTGTAAAATTTGGTTAGATACTGATTAACTCTCTCTATCAGCAGTACTTTTTAAAATTTGATACTTATTTTTTTATCTCTTAACATGGTTAAAGTTGGCTACCACCACTGCTGAGTCTGAGCTACCTCCAACACATCCGATTCGCCTGGGGCTAGCTTTGAATTTCTCAGTCTTCTACTATGAAATTTTGAATTCCCCTGAAAGGTTTGTCTTCTTTGTAATTTTATAGATTCCACTTAATAGTCAATCGCTTTGTCAATCTCTACTATCTTATGTATTTTTCCAGGGCATGCCATCTTGCAAAGCAAGCTTTTGATGAAGCTATCTCGGAGCTCGATACCTTGAATGAGGAATCATACAAGGATAGCACCTTGATTTTACAGTTGCTCAGGGACAACCTTACACTATGGACCTCTGACATCCCGGAGGATGCAGGTAAATTTTGGCCATTGTCGTCGTGGAAGTTTTAACAGACAAAACTAGGTTCCATAGAAATTCACTTCCTATTAATTCCTCAGCTTGCATCAGTGTAAATCAGAAACTTCACACATAGTTCCTTCTTTTTACGTTTTATGTCATATTTGCATAAGCTACTAAACTTCTCACTCACCGAAATTGTAATCAAACAGTATGAGTTACTGTTCTGTTCAGGCTGGTTGGCTAACTTAAATGTGCACCGTATTGCAAGAAAATACTTAAATAGGATATCGATTTTAAATTTTAAGGCAAGGCATGCTATCCATTAACTGGAGCACGTTAACCCTTCGTTGATTGGTTCTTGGGTGGTGACTTTTATTCAAAGTAGCCGAATGTACAAGCAATATCCGCTTTCCTGTTCATCCCAGCGCTACATTCTTTCTCTATGGGAGAATAGTTACAGTCGATAGACAAATTAGGTTGACCATTTTCGGCTTTAAGATGAGCTGCTGTGACTGATATTTGATATTTTTTTTTGTGCACCCTACCAATGGGGTTTTATGTATTTTTAGATAAAGAATCTGCAGACTACAGGGCTCTTATTTCATATTCTTCCATTTGATTCCATGCATCTGGAGGTGTCTAATCTTGTATCGCTTGCTTGTAGATGAAACGAAGTTGGATGGTGCCGGTAAAGCTGGAGGTGACGGTTCAGTCGCCCAGGTAGTTTTCCCTGTCTACTCATACTCAATTATCGTATTTGTTCATGGATTGATAGTTTATCTGACTGCCATCCTCTCGGTATACATCGCAGTGAAACTACTCCACGTGCAACATTTGAGGAACAGCAGCGGGTTGTTGATTTGTTTATGGAGACGTTTGTTTCGAGTCGAGATGTGCACTTTGTTGTGTGGTTGTGTATTGTTGGTTTATTAACCGGTTATAATTGATGTTGGCTTGTGATTTATGTGGGATGCGGATTTGATGTGGCCTATAGGTAGTTTAATTTTAGTGACTACCTTAGCCTAGATTGAAGCTTGTGTTTGTTTGGGTCATGGAAGTGTTGAAATACATGATTAATTACGTCTCCTCCAAAACCAAAATCTCTGTTGGAATCTGGTGACTATTTCTCATTTGATATGATTCCAAAGAATGAACTTCATTCTTTGGGGCCCTGCCGTCGTATCGTTCAAGGCTCGTGAAAAAGGTAAACTAGAAAAAGGTAAACTAAGAGATGCCTCAACTTAGCTTTTGAGATAGTCGAGTGGTGGATATTCATGTGTGAAGTTTCTTCAATGTGAGAGATCTTTGTTCGATTTCTACTCTCCCAACTTGAGCCGAATATAATCTAGCTTGATTTGACTGAGTTTGGATTTTTCGGGCTTGAGTTGAGATTTTTATTTTATTTTATTTTATTTTTAATAAGTGTAAATTATTTATATAATGTGGTAATATGTTAAAAATATAATATTAAATTCAATAGCCTATTCAACATAAAATAAGTTGATTTTGTATTTTTGCAAATTGACCTTAGTAGCTCGAGCACAATACTATAATAATTTAATAAGTACCATCCTAATATTTTTATATTAATTCGGACCCTTAACTATTTTTTGAGTTGTCTGAAGTCTCAACTACTAAAATCAAGGGAAAAATTTTAATCCATTTGTAGTACGAGATGGTATACTAATAAATATCTTCTAATGTTTACGAACAACTTATTTTTTTTTTCTTCCCGTAAATTTCCACAATGGCAGGTCACCACATAAAAAAACAAAAATTTACGATAGACGGTCTATAAACAAATTAGACGAATCTAAATAGTTCTTTACACCAACTTAAACTCATACTCGTCCTGAATTCTAAATTCAAACACATATTTTTTATTGATTTTAAATCAAAATCCGTTTAAATTAGTCCTTCTCCTACTCATTACCCTTCTCTCTAGCACATGAAACATATGATAATAAATGTTGGACTATTCTGACAAAACACATGCACATGACAGTTGAGACATCATTTCAATAACCGAAAAAAAATAAGCCCTTCCATGTATTAAATTCAGTCCACTCACTTACTCTCTCAGTCAAATTCAGTCCACGCGAAACAATCAGGTGACCGAATTTATCGGCAATGGGCTCCGCGGCGGAGAGTTCCGCCGCCAGTCCTCACATTTCGGCCGTCATTTTCGACTTGGACGGGACCCTTTTGAACACAGGTATGATTCATGAATTTAACTGTTCCTTTTTTTTAATCTTGATTTCAGTGAAGCGTTTTTGATGGGCAGTGTTGATTGTGTTTGGTAGAGGACATCACGAGGAATGTGATGAAGGATTTCTTGGCGAGGTATGGGAAAGTGCAGGATAGTGAGAAGGATAAGAGGAGATTGGGCAAGACTTTCTACGAATCGTTTGTTGCAGTGGTGACCGACTATGATCTCCCACTCACGCTCGATGAGTATGTCAAGGAAATCACGCCATTGTACCACGGAACGTGAGTTTTCTCGATCTCGAAAAGTTGTCTTCTTTACACATTTTGGCTATGGTTTGAGCTATGTGTTTGTTCTATTCTGTTGGATTGAATTCTTCTATGGAGATTGTTTTCATCTTTAGTCATGTGACTGTTTAGTTTAGGATTTGGGCAATGTGTTTGTTGGATTGTGTGATTGTGTATTTGTGGTAGATCATCAACTCTATATCTCAAAGAATTGGGGCTATAGTTTGAGCAATGTGATTGTCCTGTTCTATTAGGTCTTTTTGGGGAATGTTAATCATTAGCTCGCAACCTGACAGGGCCGGCCCAAAACTCGGTGGTTTGGCCAGATTGATATGGTTTGAGTAGTGGGTTTGTTCAGTTATATTAGATCATCAACGATACAGCTCAAAGGGATTGGAGCTATGGTTTTTGCAATGTGTTTGACATATTCTATTAGGTCTTTATAGGGAATGTTGTTCTTTAGCCCGCAACCTAATTGGATTGGCCCCGAAAGTAGTGGAGTTGGCCAGACTGACTTGTTTTGAGCAATTGGTTTGTTCAGTTGGATTGTATCATCAACTATATACCTGAAAGGATTGGGGGCTATGGTTTGAGCAATGTGTTTGGCCTGTTCTGTTTGATCATCAATTATCCTTATACGTGATGTTATACGCAGGCAATGTGATACTGGTTATTATAGCTTTTCCTGTTGAAAAGATAGTCCCAATATCATCAAGCTGTTTTGAAGGTTCAAAGGTTTTCGAGCTTAGTGCTTGTCTAGTCTTTGAGTCTTCGGACTGTTATGAGTTTTCGGTCCTCAGATTGCTCGGAGTCTTCGAGCAGTTGCAGGATTCTTTAGCCTTCGAATGTTGAGCTGGACTATTGATAAGAGGAGTACTTTATGTCTGATAATTGAAGCTAGTTATCCTAATAATCAGTTAAGGTGGCAGTGGTCTTGATGCGTGGTCCCCTGGTGCAGTTGGATTCTAGTCTGTATTCCTTCACATTTTGCGGTGAGATGTAACAGTGCAGAAAGAAAGATAGAGAGAGAAGGTATTCCTCTAATCTTCTTCTTCAACTTGAATGAGAAAATCACCTGGGCCCCCAGCTTGACGTTGGACGTAGAGTGAAAACTCGAACCACTCTAAATCTTCGTATATTAGTCTCTATCTTTCTTGCAACTCTGTTCTTATTGAATCTCTATTTTCTTTTGAGATTGTTCCACCACAACATATTAATCACCGAAGGTAAATTTTCACAACATTTCCCCATGGACTCCATGACCTCTCTGAAACGAGCATATGAGTTCATGGCCTTCAACCATAATTGATTGATCTTGAGAGGTAGTGGTGTGAATATATCAAACAGTTAGGAAATCTAGATCTTTGCATTGTTTGTGTGTTGTATGAGGGTATTTGCTTGTTGGCAGAATGCATTTCACAAGCCAGTTTGTGTGTTCATCTTCACTTCTTGATGTCCTTGATTTTATTTGGTAATATCTTTGCCTTGTCTATGGAGAAACTTTATTAGATGGCTCAATATATATTATCTCGTTTCATATAGGTGGCTACTTGCCAAACCACTTCCCGGCGTCAACCGTCTCATTAAACATCTTCACAAGCATGGAGTGCCAATGGCAGTTGCTTCGAATTCTTCCACAGATAAAGTTGTGGGAAAAATATCTCACCAAGAAGGTAATAAGTTTCTTTTGACCTTTCATTTTGTATCTGCCAAATCATTATGACATTATGCTTTACACAGAGCTAAAAGACCTATGTGCATGGTCATTGCTGTCTTTGAAGTTCTAACATCCCGAAATGATAGCAGGCCTTAGCAATTTATCATTATCACTCATAGTTGTCAAGTGGGTTGGGCCGGCCCGGATAGGCCCACCAAGAATGAGGCCCGGCAAGGCCCAGGATCATTAATGAGATGGGCCGAACTGGGTTGGGCCATTTATAAAAAATTGGGCCTGACTCGGCCTAGGACTACTGAAAGATGGGTCTAGGCTAGCCCAATGCGAGCCCATTGAACACAGATAAGCCCGACATACCAAACCCATCTTGTTCGTGGGCCGAGCCTCAACCATGCTAGTCTGGGTCGGCCTAGCCTGTTCGACTGATCTATAACACCACTTATGACTTTGCCATGAGTTCATGAAATGAGAAAATGGAGCAGTTTAATACATATTAATCCTGATGACCACATATTGCCAATATGGACTTTTTTTTCCCCTCCCATTGTTGTATACACCGGTTATGGTCTATTCCATGGGGATTCTTGCAACCCATGAATTCATTTCAAAGCCCTTTTTTTTTTCCATTGTATCTTGTCTATTGGGACATACTTGCCTTGTTTATCTTTAAGTTTATCTTTTTGCTGCTTTTTGTTTATAGGTTGGAAGGAGAAATTCACTGTGATTCTTGGGAGTGACCAGGTGGAAACGGGGAAGCCTGCTCCAGACTTGTAAGACATATTATGCATTATTGATGAAATATTTTACTTTGTTTATTATCTATATAGTGGTTATATACTTTTTTAAATTGAGTTACAATATTACAATAAACCCCACCGCGATGTCTCCACATAAACTCGAACTTTTAACCTTTAAGATCATGGAAAGGTACTTACACACTGCACCCTGATGTCTACTTGTATGTGCTTTTGGCCATGCTTAAAACTCGAGTCTGTCTCTCCATTGTTTTCTTTTTTTTGTTTCAAGTTATTTGTTCAATGATTGATTTGGAGACTAAAACATGGAATTAACTACCGTTCGAAGTGAATATCTTTTAATCTTTTTTGTTTAGCATTTCTGAATTTAAAGCATTGTATCAAGTTAAATATGGTTCTATCTTGTATCTTTATTGTGGAAAATATCTATTTATTGCCTGAATATACATTAACTTCTACTGCTGCTTAGGTTTCTGGAAGTTGCAAAAAGAATGGGAGTGGATTCTTCTTGTTGTCTTGTTGTTGAAGACTCTTTGTAAGTTATCATTTGCATAATTTATAAACGACGATTAGCCCCATTCATACACCTCATGCATGTTATCAAATTAGAAATTACACTGGGGCAACACTAAAAAGTTTTGCCAAATTTGTGTTCCTTTGGGTCCTCATTTGCATAATTTATAAACGACGATTAGCCCCATTCATACACCTCATGCATGTTATCAAATTAGAAATTACACTGGAGCAACACTAAAAAGTTTTGCCAAATTTGTGTTCCTTTGGGTCCCTTCTGCAATTGTTTGACCATTTTTCACTGCTTTTGTGATATTGGAAGTCTCGCAAGGAAGATGGTTTAGTTGAAATGTAACGACTCTTATAGTTTGGTTTATCGACTTATATGTTAGCGTTGGTTTTACCCATCTATTGACAGATCTTATATGTTAGCGTTGGTTTTACCCATCTATTGACAGATCTTTCTCTACAGTGAAGATTGTCAATGTTAATCTGCAAAAAAAAGAAAAAAAAAAATTGGGGGATGAATTTCTTACGAATTGTTACATAGAAGAAAGGAATTTGCAAAGATCGGAACTCAGAATATGGCATCTCAAAAATTACAATTTACAACCATCACGTTTTAGTAGCACCTTAGTATGAACAAAATTTATTCTCATGCTAATTTAAAGAAATATTTGTTATGAATTCTTTTATATAAATCTAGATTTAGTTGTTTTACTTCAAATATTTCGATACCACGTCCAGTGACGACTTGAACTCCGCGTTTGCCGCTGATTATTAGGCTTTTGCAATTTAAGAGCTTCTCTCATCACTCTTCTCCTTGAACTAAGTAGTACAATATTACAATAAATCTCACCTATGTTCCCACTATAACTCGAACCCTTGTCCTGATGAACATGGTGGGAAAGACGCTTAACCGTTTTCACCCTAAAGTGGTAGAGTATCATTTTTTCTCCTGATGAGTTGATTGTGTTAGAGATTATATTTAAGCATGGTAATTATTGCACTGATTTACAATCTACTCCCTGGAATAGATCGATTTACTTCCTACAATAGATTAGCTGTACAAGTATAAACAAGTGTATCAGCATGACGGTTGTAGCACAACAATAAAACAATACACAACAGTCCCACGACTGCTTCTCTCGTCCATGTTTTCGTACTCTACCATCCAACAAATTTCATAACTAGAATATAATTGTTTTTCTTCTACTAGAAACTGTAATTTTGCCTGCATGTCTCCTTCAATAGTGTAGGTGTGAAAGCAGGGAAGGCTGCTAGAATGAGTGTTGTAGCAGTGCCATCACTGCAGAATGTATCTGATTCATATTTCATTGCTGATTCAATACTACACTCCCTCCTTGAGTTTCAGCCTGAACAATGGGGTCTTCCCCAATTTGAAGATTGTATGTCTCTCCTGATTTCATCAAATTTTTTTCCTCTACTTTTGCATCCCTTTCTAGAGTGGATGCATCATATTCTTATTTTATGGTTGCAGGGGTTGGCGATGCATTGCCTATCGAACCTCTTTGTCTAACCGGTGTCTTGAGCAACGGGCTTTTTCGGGCAAATACAGGTTCGAAGAGTTTTTAAACGGATGATTCTTAATTTAGAACCCGAAAGATGAATTCTCAGCCCGGAATATGAGCACCCGAATTCTCAATTTAGTCAGCATTCATCTTTCGAGTCCTAGATTGAGAACTAAACTATCTTTCGTCTTTTATTTTGGGTAAATATCAACTTACAGCAAGATTTTTACCTACTTTTTTCAAAAATGTTTTGACCTTTGAAATATGCAAGCACGACCATGCATTTTCAGAAGTGTGAATATCTTACAAAACGTATTATCTTTTTCAGAAATCCATTTCAAGGATAATAATGTAGTTTTCATTTTTCTTTTTGTTTTAATATTATTAATTATATAAGTTTCTAATTATCTACGTCTACAATATAATTCATATTTATTTATTTTAATATACTTTACATCTTTTTATATCGATATTATCCATTGAAATTATTCATCATTTCTATGCAATCTAACATATCATACGAAAATTATTGACTAATATACACCAAATGAAATGGTGCACAGATAATGGAGTGAATGACCTTCCCTGTCAAATATGGGGGCTGTATATTGGCTGGGCCAAATTGGATGGACAGAAGGTCTTAAAGACTGTAATCAGCATGGGTTGTCGCAGTTCTGAGCAAACGATTGTGAGTATTTTCTTGTGGCACTTGATTCTTTGAGCTACTCGAATCCCATTTCGATAAAACCTTGAGCAAGACAGTTCTCACTGATATCGACTTTGTTCGATTACACACCATGCACACATTTCTTCGGAGATTCAAGGATTCGGATAATATCTTCCTTCGTCAAGCTTTTTCACATATAGATAGATAATAGATTAGCCATATGCATATGCAATTTTATTTCCTTTATAGTTTTGCCTCAACCATTCACCAATGGATATTTTTCATGTAATCTTCCTTCTCGCAGGAACCGTGTCTGATTGGCGGAGATTACGACAGCAAAGACGATTATAAGATGCAGCTGCTACTTGTGGGCTGCCTTCGGAGATCATGCAATGAGGTAAAAGGAAAAACCTTTTTTTTACATAGCCTTTGTCCTTCGTAAAAGATCCAGCTGTCTTGAGAAGATCTCTGATTAGACACGCCTAAATGATTTAGACGGACCGACTTATTCATTTGGGTTTGAGTAAAGTTATTTAGAACCTAGATGATCTAACACAAGTTTTTGCTTTGGCTTAAATGAATGCATAATCTTCTTCCTATTGAAGAAATGATTTATCGGAATAACGAGTCACCATTGATATCACACATGCAAGATTTGCCAAACGTTCCTCTATTCGATCCCTCTTTTTTCCCCCCTTGTTGTACATCTTGTCCGTACACACTTTCTCTTTGTTTCCCAGGTATTGTGTGAGTTATATTCATGGAGTTCGAAAAATATTTTTGATATTGTGTTGTTCGACGATTCAAACTTTGAGATAATTAGTCTGTTCAGATAAGGATTTAATTTTGCTCAATTGGCCATTTAAAGATCTCGTTTATCATGATGTTTGTATATCTAATAGCGTCTAACGGGTTCTGCAACCTTGCGTAATGATATTCCGTATTATCATGTCTTCGGATAAATTTACTTGTGTGCAGACAATGCAGGGCTTTATGTTGAACTGCCCAGAGATAATCGATGAAGACAAACGGATTGCTGATGCTACTTTAGATTTGCCTGCATTTTCCCATAACTTATTTGATTCTTTCTCTCTCTCTTCTTACGACAAAACTGCGTTCTCCCACATTGGGGTGTAATCAAGTTGAGTCGAATATCGACAAACTCAAAATCGATTGGCTATTAAGTTGAGTTCAAGTTGTGTATTGGAAATTTGAAGATTATGTTTATCCTATTAGCTATGACCAAGACTAAACCAAATTCTTTTTCTTGCAGCAAATGAGATGCAATTAGGGTGGGTAAATTAGTTTAGCCAAGTTAAATAAAACTTGATCGAGCTACTAGTGTTGTAATGAGTTGAGCCTAGTCGGAACACTTGTTCAAACTTGTTGGCGATTATATGTGGAGTTCGATTTATATACTATCTCTTGGTGCTAGTGATTAAGCAACTTTTCCATATTCACAAGATCAAAGCTTCCAGTTATATGTAGCAGGAATGGGATTTACTGTAATAATAGTTTGACAACTTTTTTTAAAAGAAAAGGTGCATATTGAGCAGTCTGATATTTTATACTTGTTAGCTATATGCTCATTAAATTTGAGTTCGGACAAACCAAAAATTATGTCCAAATTAGCCTATAACCAAAACTTATGTTCAAATCAGCCTTTAACAAACCATTAAGAGTGAAGCGTCGAGCTTTGCACTTTAATTTTCAACTCATATCTAAAGTTCCAGTTAGCAATAAGATTTTTTAACAGTATTTTTTAAACAAATTGAGCTCCATTATTTTAGGTTCATTTTCAAATTTTAAATAAAAAAGAATATATTCATATGAGACCGTCTCACACGAGTGTAAAACATGAAGTGAACATTATTATTACTACCAACGGACAAGCATAACAAATTTATGCCGTAGCATCCGACACATTACACAAAATACCAAGTTCTTTAGTCCAACGAAAAGACCCTACGACTGCATCACTCTCAAAAACATTTCTCCATATCTAATACAGACGAAGACGAAAACCAACCTCTCCTCAGTTGCCAGACTGTCGCAGCTCTGGGCGGACAAAATCTGCATCGGCGGGCACTGAGATGTCGACGGTGGGCCTCAAC